>SNQJ01S0022968.1:241-17176 GCA_010110895.2 Picea sitchensis | reverse complement strand
TGTCGGCCTTGCACCTCTGTAATTCAACCATGAGACTTCTCACAGTCTTGGCTAGACCCGGAGGGGTTCCTATTGCTCTTCTTTCATCAGACTCTTCGTCTCTGTTGTGGGATCCTTCTCCCATCTCTTGGTGAGTCACCATACTGTGCGTCTGTAGATTCCCACGGCTGATCGTCCGCTTGAGTGAAAAGACAAACGTTGGTTATTAGTCAAGAGTGAAACACATATTTATAATTTGTGCATAATTTATAACTCTTTCACATGCATACACAGTCGGGTTCTCATTTTCCAAGTTTTTAATCCTGGACAATAGAGTTAAGTTAGGGGTTTACTCCTCGTAGGAGTGCTTCGAACAGAGCTTATGCACAACTTGTTCATGAGCCCAATCAGGCCGAGTGTTGTAACCATGCTCTGATACCACTTTGTCACATACCCACTACCTAAATCGTATTTTTCTGGTCTACTGCCAAACCAAAAACCCCTAAATATCCATGGAGGCCCATCGTAAGATGGCTCTTTCTCTCTCCTTCACCGTTCCCATGTGATCGCGGGTCATGATCACGGTTCGATTTGAATGTAGTGCCTATTTGTATTTCGCACCTCGGTGCTACAGTAATGTCTAATCGTTCGACTCTGCAACCGTCGAACCCTGACAGGGCTATCGGCCAGCCAATGGGGACGAATCCCTACAGGGTCAACAAATGGCCAATAGGGACCAATCCCAACAGGGGTAGAAAACAACCAATGAGAACAGGCCCCATCGCACGGTTAGGTGGAATACAGGTGGCAAGAAGGGGAACTCGACACGATAGTCGACATGACAGGAGGGACCCACTTCACATGCCACACTATTCCGGACCCCCCCCTGTATGATCGCAGTCATACCACCTATCGGGGCTTCGGGGTTTCAAATGCTAACAAACATTTTCCCACGGGATTGTCGATCCCTCAAATACCGATTTTTTCGATAGGCTGACATCTGGCCCCACGACGAATCCTTCGTCCTTGTCGGGTTTCGGACTTCGCGATTCCGAAATGTCCAAACCTCTTGTCACCAGGATTCCCGATATCCCGATGACCAAAATACCGATAGACGACTTCCAGTCGGGACTTTCCCTGACGGATCCGATTGCTTCCACACGTCCTCCTCTGATGGATGGTCCTGGTTAACTCTCGGGGTTCCACGACTTCTGATGTCCTGGACACCTCGTCCTTAGGACTTGCGAAATGTCGGACTCCGAATCACTTCAGATCTCTGACACGCATCTCAAGTGAATGGACGGTTCAGATTGCTCCTCGCGTTTTCGAGACTTCTGATGTCCCAACTTTCACGACCTCAGGAACTCCGATTTCCTGAATGTCGACATCCTGACTTCCGATGCCTCGATCTCCGCCACGTGTCTCCACTGACGGACGGTCCAGATCGTTTCCGGGTAATTTCCCATGGAAATTCCCGATCTCATGTCATCGAGACCTCCGATTTCCCGATACGTGAAATCCCGATGACCACGCCTCTCATCGGGACTTTCAAACTCCTATTCACGAGGGCTTAACCCTCATGCATCTCCGAACAGATCCAACGACTGTCGGGTTCTTCAGCCAAGGTCTGACGGCTCATAATGGTTCCTACCCATGCATTCTTCCATGACTCCCTGGGCGTGGAAAAGATCCACGGTCCAGATACTCTCATGAACCTTGGGGATCTATGATCCTAAACTCTTCTCTACCTACGAAGACACAGGGAAACCCCGTGGTAAGACATTTAACACCTTACTTCCTCCTACTAATCTAACGGTCGTGGGTGACCGCGGATTCCCCCGATGAAATCTCATCCGTCCATTAGTACCTATAAGGTTAAGGTGCCTAACATTCCATCTTCTCCTTCCAATCTGTCGGTCATGAGTGACCATAGGTCTTCCGATGGAATCTCATCCATCGATTCATTACTTCATCCTTATATTGTCATCTCGGTTTTCAAGAAGATCGTTCCTCCTCATGCAGGGTCACTAAGGCCTTGCGCCTTCACAATCGCCTTCCCGGTTCTTGAAGGGATTTTCAAGGAAGTTATTTCTATGGGGAGGTTTAATCAGGGGGTTACCTGAGGCATATAAGGATGTCATCTTCTCGTGAACCCGACGTGAAGTCTGAATTTGATCAATACGCACGCAAATTACGAATTCATGAAGACATAAAACATACGTAGTCTTTCCATCTAAATATACAACTACTCGTACTGATCAAAACATCATACATTCATTCTTATAATGAAATCATTCAAATTTTCACAGCTTATGAGCATAATTTTCAGAATAAGTACATATATGTATATATCAAGATG
Source organism: Picea sitchensis (assembly GCA_010110895.2). Lineage (NCBI taxonomy): Eukaryota > Viridiplantae > Streptophyta > Pinopsida > Pinales > Pinaceae > Picea > Picea sitchensis. Next base: position 14,838 of record SNQJ01S0022968.1, on the reverse strand, counting down.
CCAGAGGAAAAAAACTTATTAGAGATAACACCAGGGTCATGCAACTGCTGAGAGGTGTGCTCGTTTCCACCCAACCGTAGGCTTATCGACTCCCAACAGATTTACCACTAGCCACCCCCGAGCTGAGACTACGATGCTGTGAGACTGCGTCTCTCTGTCTGCCAGTGACCAGGAGCGAAGGTTGCAATCCTTCCTCTCTGCTATCACTCACTCTGCATAATTCCAGAGTTCCCCTCGCACCCCCTGGGAAGGGTTGTCCAAAATATAATCCAAAAGGATTGGGATTTAAGGTTCCTCCCTACAGGTTGGGGTTTGTTGATCCTCCTTGATGTGGTTGATGAAAAATTCCTCCATGGGGTGGTCCCTAGGATTGTTTCGGGTTTTTGGTAAATGAAGGTCAAAATTATCCCCTTGTCATCGATTGGGTAGCAACTGGGATTTGACCAGTAAAAAGGGGTTTCCCCCCAGTCAAAAAATTTCCACTGAAGGGAGGTTTCCCTCGGTAGGGATTTGTTCAATGAACGAGGGTTTCCCTCCAGTCGGGATTTGTCCACTGAAAAAGGATTTTCCCTCAGTAGGGATTTCTCCCACAATTAGGTTTTTTTATATGATAGGGTTTTGCATCCTTTGATGTGAAGGTGTCCCAACGGGGTTTTGTGGAGTATATGAAGTTGTTGCTTGAAGAGGTATGGTAGGTGTAACCATCATGGTACTTTGCGAATGACTAGGTAACACGACTCTTTTTTCACTCTTAACTTTTCTAGAATTGGTAGCGGTATTGATCATTTGTCTGACGATATGGTTAATAGGTTGACCTGATGGTCCTGCATCTGCACCAGTGGTTGCAGATATATATGGAGGGTCAAAGAGTGGTTGGCCAAAATCAATTTTTTCATAAATATCCCAACTCGATGGATTTGGATGTGGATCTACCATTTTAGTAGAGTGGACAGGGGTAGTGTATTATTCATTGAAATTTAGTTGTCGTGGTTCTGTGTCTAGTTGATCGTATGGCCTTGATGGTAGTCTAGGGTGATCTTATACTATGATTTTACCCGAGGATTCCACTCGGATAAGGAGTGGGTCTTGAGGGTTTTTCAAATTTGGGTTTATAGGAAGGGTGGGACCTTCCTGAACTGGAAATAAATCTCTCTCAGGATTTTAGATCAAAGGAGTGGCAACACTCCCAGTGTCTGAATAGTTTTTGACCTCTTCACGGTAAGTGTCTTTAGGTGAGTTAGGAGGTATGGGTTTGTATCCTTATAGAGGAAACCCTTTCATCCTACATGATCTATGAATACCTTTATCAGACACAAAACTAATTTTAAGGACAACTAAATTAAACAAACAACATCCACTAAAAAATCTAGAAAACCTACAAGCAAAACAATAAATTCTCTCAATGAGCGTACTAGTTGGTGATGAAATCCAACATCACGTGATCAAAGTGAGAAGGGGATAGGATTTGAGTGGGTGGACCAGTTACATTAGCAACCTACTTAATAGACTCATGCCTTGGTGCAAGTTCCCTCATAGTTTTACCCATGGGTTACCCTCCAAGAATCCTGCGTGAGTTTGACCAACGTCTATTATCGGTACAACAAAGACTTCCGTTTACCATCATCTCGTGTAAGGACCCTAAATATTATGGCCACTAAGGATACCAAATCGTAGTCAGCCTCTGGGCGGGTACAGTCGACAATCGAGTTTAAACATATGGGCAGGATATCAAGTCCAAAATTCCTCAAGAGAACTGAAGACAAATGGATCGATAAACTCCAGAGGAACCCGAACAGATTTGGAATTCATGAAGCTCCGAGAATAAATGAAAAATAGTTGATCCTCAAGAAGAACCCCCAATATACAATCGTATAACTATGATTGGTTAAGCCTCGAAGGGATAATATTTGTTGCTCTCCTGCATGCGACCTCATGTTTAACCCCTGTGTGAGAGGGGGGATCCCAGCTATGCTTATAGGAAGGTTGGATTTTCTCTCCCTATCATAAGATTGTGAGTTTGTATTGAACACTTTGGAGAGTTATTCTCACATCCTATTCCAAAGTTCTAGTCCTAGTCTATTTTTGGTGTAAAGATAAAAAAAAAAGTTTCTAGTTCAATTTTAATTAACGTTTATTTTTTGTGGTTGTTTGTTACACAAGGGTGAATGATAGTGAAACTGATGATGTTTGAGACTTGGCTCCACAAGAAGGTAAAAATAATGATATGCAATTTTTGTTTTCAATGAAATTCTAGCTACGGGAAGGAGAAGAGTTTCTTTTCTTTGATCACTAACAAACACTCAAGAATGAAATTTTTTATGCTTTTTTGTTCTCAAACAAGAAGTCAAACAATTTCCAAATTATAAAGAATACTTTTTTAATATCCAAATCCAATGCATATAAACACTTCTTTGTTTGATTGTGGATGCAAACTAAGATCTTCATTTAATACTTCATTCTTTCACTAAGAATGAAAAAATTTCACTATTGTGATCGGAAAAAGTAAGAAGCAAAAATCACTCAAACAAAGACACTCTCAGCAGTAAACAAGAGACTGAAAGAAAAAAAACTACCAAACTATTCACTCAAAGAAAAACACTAAGAAAACAAAAGTCATACTTTATAGTCTTCAAGAATTGAGTAAGGGATCAAAGGTAAAGAAAACAATAGACATGTGATCGATGATATTCCCTGTGAAATCCTCCAATCAATCAGATAATCGAGAAGAGTGGAAAAAAGAAACCAAGTTTGAGAGAGAAAGGTCGATTTTGCAATCAAGAAAGACAACACAAACTCAATAAGGACTAAAAAGAATGAAAGGAAACAAGTTTTAGTCAAAAAGAGGACAAGATCAGACAATATAAGTTATGAGTTAGAGAAGGAGATCCAAAGACTATACCCAACAAGCAAGAAACCCTAAAATTTCCCAAAGAAAGAAAAAACGACGCTTTGGTAACCAAAACACCAGAGCGTTGCAACGCTCACTAGTAGACTTTGGGGGAGTGTTGATCAATGAAAAACACTCTGACTTGAACTGCAGGGGAGTGCTAGTTCCGAGGAAAGTTTGAGAAAAATCTCAAATAGCTCAGTAAGTCAGGAAAATTCAATAAGAGGCTCTGTGAGACAACTAGCAAAGACAAAAGAGATGTAAAAATAGATTAAATGAACAGATAAGATCTAAGGATAGGAAAACTTCATAGAAAACCCAAGGGAAGAAAAAATTGAAAGTTCATCCCCAGTGGAGTCACCAATTTTTGTTACGAAAATATTCCCCTACAGACATGTGAACTTTCCCTTGGATTATTGACCCTATACCAAGAAAGAAACAATAATTTGGACACTACCATTCCTATAAACTCATTTTTATTATCGAAAAAGAGAGGAGAAGGTGAAGTAGGATGTACTCTGCTTACGACGTTTTTTCTAGATACTTATGTCTGCAATATTGAACCAACTTCTCGCACAAATCAACTCCTACAATGAATAACAAGAAACAAGCGACTTCCTTCTACTCTAATGGATTAGACAAAGCAAATTCATCTATGCAAATCAAATTAAACATAGACAAACACATGAAGCCACATTCTTGAAGGAAATAGGCCAAGTATATTAGATGAGAAATTAAAAAGGAAACTTACAATCTTCAGATAATGTTGCAACATCCTCTCCAAGTCCTCCTCATCCAACCCTTGCTCGAAATATCCACAATAAAAATAACAATACTTTGTTGATTTTCTCCTCCTTTTTCACCATGGGAATGCCTCCATTTATAGGCTTTGAGAGGCTCAACTACCTTGTGTATATTTGGAATTAGTTGAAGACATGGATCCAATAGTTTTGATATCTTCCTTAGATGCAACCCTAGAGTTATATTCAAGGCAAAATAACCGAATCCATCCATAGTTGTCTTTAGAAGAAAATGAGTTTTCTTCCAATATTTCCTCAACCAACTCAGTGCTCCCTTAAAATGGGAAACAGAGTGCTACAACGCTCCCTTTGAAATGGAAAAGGAGCACTATCTCTCCCTATGTATGAGTAGGGTAGAACTGATCTTCCAAAAAGTTACCAAGCTGAATAATTCCATTCAAAAATGACTTGACTTCAAATATTCATGGCTTGTCAATTTCACATTAATGACCATACTTTTCAACAATTTTATTTTGATGGTATGGATTCTGCTGATGATTTATCTTCCCCTGTTATGTTCTTCCTTTCACTGCTTTCCTTCATGTGACTAATTGATTCCACCTGTCAATATGGTTTCATCCATTGTTATGCATCTTCTTTGACACATGTCTTTTTTATCTTCCAAATATCTCATGAATCTATCTCTGTCCATATGTCATAATATTGTCCATGGCTCTACTACTCAACTGCACACAATTATCACCCATATGTCACTTTACTATTCTAAATACTTCTTTGAATTTGTTGTACCTACATATTCCTACTTCTAAAACTCTCTTCTCAATATTTGAATCAAACTTTTCATGTCTGGAACAATCTGTACTGAATATATCCCTGTCCGAATACATGTTTGGAATCCTCAATACAATCATGAACCTCTACTTGAGAAGTGTGTCAATGATATACTTCATAACTTTCAGTTGGTACCTACATAGGAATGTGTTCCAAAAGCTATTTTCAGAGCAACCAAACCGTCACAAGATATTCTGCACTATTTTCATCAAACCATTCTGAAATTTCCATTCCAAAATCTGCAAACACTTCAGACTGCTTGAAAGATAGTTCTCTAATATCTTGAGCTGCTTCTTAGACTCCCCCTATTCAATATTCATATTTACTAAGAATCTCCAAGACGAGTGGCTCATAAAGGTGGAGGAAGCGGCTCTAATGCAGAGTAATATTCCTCTTCATAATCTTCCCGAATTTTGACATCTTCCTCTTTATCATCTTCTTGAATTTTGACATCCTTTTCATCTTCTTCCTGGATTCTAACATCTTCTTGTTTTCCTGTAGATTCATCATGATTTTTCATTGCTACAAATATTGTGAATACGATCTCTGTGACCTAGTTTTCATTCACTTATTCTTTTTTTTTTTCATTTCTTCTCCCTGTAGCCAACATTTTCCTTTTTTCTTTTAGATTTTCCCTGATCTTGTACTACTGCAAATCCTGAGAGTGTGACTTCTAGGTGTTCTTCATTCATATGTTCTTCCTTTACCTGCTCTTGTTTTCTTTTCCAAATATTCTTATATCTGATATCAATCTTATATTTCATAGAAGTATTTATCATGCTTCTACAGTCACAAGATATGTGTCCATATTTATGGCATTTGTAACATTCAATATTGTATGGATTCACATACACATTTCTTCCATAAGCTCTACGATCTACAACTTTATTTCCAAAGTTAGTACAAGTAAAACAATGACCATAAAAGAAACTTGGATACCTGGAAGTGGATGATCCTTTATAATGTTTCCCTCCTTGGTTGATCACAATCTTCTCTTATGTTGTTTCCTTCTCAATGATTGAAGCTTCTTTGATACCTGAAACTGGAGATTTTTCTTTGATATCTGACTATTTTGTAGTCTTCTTCTTGATTTTTATTCATTTTTGGAATGTTATTATTTGAGGGCTCACATTCTTCCTTCTTGGTAGGACCCTTGATAGCTTCTTCATAACTCTTAGTCTTCTTTTCATTCTTACTTTCTAGCAACCTGTAACACTTCCCTTTATCTTTATTTACTAATGAAGTTGAGGTTTATCTCTCTTTAGTGTTCTTGTTGAGATTAACAACTTCAACTATTAATGTGACAACTTCTTCTATTGAAAGATTGGTTGTCATTGATGTCAACACTTAAATAAATCAGGAATCCTCGAAGGTATGGTTATGGAACCCACATTTGATCGAGGAAAAAGGACATGCAGGACAATGTAAATGCAGGTAACTCATTCATGGATGGAAAATACGTATCATGTCATTTTCGATGATATGTGGTACACCACGTGGTTCCTCATGGTTGAGGAGTTATGGCCTTGTAAAACTAGAGGACCTTGAAGAATGATCTAGAATCCCCTAGAAGGTCAACAAGTCAACAACAAGTTACAGGTCATTTATTAAGGGTAAAGTAGTTTCAAAAAGAATTTAATTAAGGGTTAAGTGGCTGCAAGAAGAGAGTGTGGGTTATCCCTAAAAAAGGGAAAAGGGGTAAAACAGTTACAAGCTATCCCCTAAACTAAGTCACTTGGAAAGTATAAATAAGACTTCAAGAGACTCTTATTAACATGTATTGAGCACATTAAATATCTATATTGTAAATTGTTATGGGTAGGTACTATTGAAATATATGAAGCAGTGAGTCTGAGACAATGAAGTTCAATGAAGAGAGAAGTTGAAGGAGCCAAAGGGATGAAGTTGAGCTTACTATTCTAGGGTTTTCCTAAGGCTATCCGTGAGTTGCAGTGAAGGAAGAGTGCAAACATCTACAAGTTGCAGTGAAGGAAGAGTGTGGAAATCCAAAATTTTCAGTGAAAGAAAACATAGACTCTCAGAGAAGCGAAGAAATACATGAGTTGTAGAGGCATTAGGGCATGCACATTTGCAAGCCACAGTGGGACAAAGCATGGCAATCTGAGCACAGGGCATAGATCTGTTGAGGAAACTAAAGTTCAGAAGATCGAATCCATCAGGTCAACTTCAATTTAAGAGGTATGGTTTACTATGTATGTTAGGGTCTATATTCTATAGTAGTCCATCATAGAAATGTCTTAGTATCTCATGAGTATTTGATTTGAAATACATTTTTGTGGATCTTGGTATGAGGGTTTGAGGCATAAGGGTTTAAGTGGTAACAATTGATGAAGCATACAAGCAGTGGCATGTTATGGAAGTGACAGTGATGGATCAATAACAGGTTGATTGATTCAGTGGTAGTGATAGGTTTTCTACATTTATATTTCTGGGTGGTTGGACGAGGCAAGGAAAGGGGGTTGTAGCCTCCTTCTAGTTGGTTCTGGAGAATCAGGGAGTTGGATATTCCTTCAGGTTGGAGCCTGAAAACTAGGGGGTTGTAGCCTCCTTCTATTTGTAGCTGAAAAATAAGGAAGTTGGTGCTTCCTATGAATGCATTTATTCTGAAATACAAGAAAAAAAATAATGTTGTTTTTTCTAGCATTGGGTTTCCACGTAAAATTATGTTGTACTATGTATTTTTGGTTTCTTATTATTCATGGTTGATTTATACTATTGATAATACATTAAATGTTAATGTTAAACTGTTGAATACTTCTCATAAAGTTAAATAATACATTTTGTGGTTAAAAGTGGAAATTAAGTGTTCATAATGATTCACCCCCCCCCCTCTCGGTATTCCAACAATTGGTATCAGAGTTGGTACTTCAAGAAATAGTTTAACCACTGGAAGAAGATCATGGAATACGCTAAGATTGGAGAACCAAGGTTTGATGAGAAGAAATATTCCTTTTGGAATAAAAGGATGGAAACCTTTTTACATGCACAAGGATTTGATGTTTGGCAGTCAATAGTAGATGGATATACAACACCAACCACTCCCCCAACTAGAAAATATGGAAATAAACTCAGGGAAAGCAATTCAAAGGCTAAAGGCACCATTCTCAACAGTCTGGATAATTCAGTTTTTGTCAAGGTTATGCATTGCAATACTGCAAAGGATCTTTGTGATAAACTTCAAAATATTTACGAAGGATATGCCAAAATCAAGGGAGATACACTTAAAATACTTAGAGAAAATTTTGAGCAATTGAATATGAAGGAAGATGAATACATTGTAGCCTACTTTCTATGAGTTGATGAAACAATGAACACCATTAGAGGACCGGGAGAAGAATTTGATGAATAAGTGATTTTTCAAAAGGTTCTAAGATCTCTTCTTATGAGATTTGATCCTAAAATATTAGCCCTGGAAGAAAGAACTGATCTTAATAGTTTGAGCATGGATCAACTACATGGAATATTCATAGCCTACAAGATGAGAATAGAACAAGATAACCCAGTCATGAAGGAAGTAGTTTTCAAGGCATCCAAGAAGAAAAAGAAGTAGAACAAGCCAAATTCAAATCCATATTCTAGTTGCAGCGATGATTCATAGGAAGATGAATAAGTAGAAAACTCCGTGAGAAAGTTGAGAAGAGGAACCGACAAGTACAAAGGTATGCTTCAATTAAAATGTTTTAATTGTGATGGTATTGGTAATTTCGATTCTAAATTTACTTATGCTAAGAATAAAGGTAGCAATGAATAAGAAGATCCTAAGAAGAAAAACAAAAATCAAAAGGGAGGCAAGAGAAAGAGAAAAAAATAATTTCTTCAAGAAAATATTCTACTCAAATGAAGACAACTCTTCATAAGACGAGGATGATGATAGTGACAATGATAAAAAAATAGTACTATTCATGGAAGTAGAAGATGATGAAGAATATTCTGATGATTATGAAGAAGAAGGTTAAGTCGACCTTAGAGTAGAATTAATAGTGCCTTAGAATAACTAGGGAAAGAAAGAAAGAAAATCAATTCACTCAAGGAAGATTTAAAGAAGAAAGAAGGATCTCAAAATTCCAACTCAAAAGAAATTGAGAAAATAATTACAAAGTTAAAGATCTAGGTAGAAGAAGACAAAAGGATTAAAGAAACACTCAGAAAACAGTTAGAAGATAAAGAGAAGATGAGTGAGAGCTTGGAATCATAAATAATTACCTTAAGAAAAGATATTCAGAAGAAATATATGTAGCAGAATAGCACCAAAATATTGGATGATATCATCAACAGTCAAAGTTCATACCATGATAGGTCCGAACTAGGATACAACTAGATGAAGACAGATAAAGGCTCAAGTTCCAAGACAACAGAACAATAAATAGAACAAAGTGCCTATGGATAAATAGTTAGAGGTACTCAAGAAGAAAATCACAGAGGAACTAGACCACGAAGAAGATTCAGAACACAAAACCAACAATCAACAACATCTCAAGAAGAAGAAAGCTTCAAGAGAGAAATACAATTCAGAAGACCCCTACATTCAGGTATCAAACTAATTTTCTTGGTTTATGTTATTCTTGTAACAATTTTGGTCATAAAGCTGCAAAATATAGAGCCTATGCCAAGAAAAAAATAAACTATGAAGGATATTCAAACAACAATTATCCTAGAAAGTCACATGAAACATATAACATAAATCACAATAGTTTTGGGTCACTAAGTAATGAAATAGAGTGATACAAGTTCAACAATTTTGGACACATGGAAAAATATTGTAGACTGATTGTTCCTCCAAATGAATGAAAGAAAAATAGCAACAATCATATACAAGAACCACAAAGGATATGGAGAAGAAAGAAGGATCAATTCAACAATGAAGAATGTTCACTTTCTTTACAAGCACAACACAAGAAAGTGGGTGGTATGTTGACAATGATTTTTCAAAGCATATGACAGGTGAAAATAATAGGGTTTTGACTCTGAAGAAGGAACAAGATGGATCAATTTCATTTGGAAATGATAACTCAACCAGAATAATAGGTAGAGGCACAGCCAAGCTTGGAAGCAAATATGCCAAGGCATAAAATGTTCTACTGGTCGAAGATATGAAGCACAATCTTCTAAGTGTCAGTCAAATGTATGATCAATGTAACATCCCCAATTTTAATCTTCGATAATTATAATGTAATTGTATAAATATGAATTAGGATGGTGAGCCAATGTGTTGGGGCAAAGAGCTCGTATTGATTTAATATGGCAGGGGGGGGGATTTCCTATTATGAACATTGAATAATTAATAAAAGTAATAATCATTGGTTGCAATACGAAAGTAATAAAGAAGGATGGGAGGCTATGATTCCACAAGAGAGAGGGGTCCAAGGGGGAATTATTCATGGGTTTTAATCCAACCCACATTCCTAAAATTATTATCTTTGTGTATAACCTTCTATTTATTGATTGAGAATATGAGAGGCCAAACATTAAACTCATGTAAGAGGGTGGGTGTGAGTGGTCACATCCCATAGTTATTGGAGATAATGGGCTAAGGTACAATCATCCTTGAGAAGAGTGTGAGCCAAGCAAGAAAGGAAGAAGAGGAAATTCGTAAGAAGGATAGGGGACAATGCTTACATATAGATTTTGGGTAGAAAAGAAGGGTAGAGGGTTGGGAAGAGGACCAAACATGGTATAATTGAAGGCAACCATTGTTTGGATGTGTTTTTATGCTAATATAGAGGCCTGTGTAAATCAGGCTATAAGCCTATGGTGCGATTTCCTATTGAGGAAACATCTCGGAGCCTTGTGAAGGTTGTTGTGAGAAAACATGAAACAATTGAGAGTTCCTATAGTTCCTAGCTAAGTGATTCCTGGCCAACCAAATGCACTAGTGGCCCTAATAAATGAATGGTACATCTCGAGGGACTATGAGAAATGAAGGGGGTACATTCCTTGGGTAGTGCAGGCTATGGGGAAAAGAGAGAGTTGGAGGTTTGGAATTGTTGTGAGACTAGAACCTAGGTTTGGGGTTGCTCTATGTGAAGAGTGGATAACTATTGGGCCAGATCTCCTTATGGACTCATAACCTCATCTTAGGGGTGGCTTGTTGATGAGAGAAAATGATCAGCAGTGACTAAGGATGGGAGTTTCATCCTTCGTTTGCATCCAGTCGGTTAATCATTAACATATAAGTGTTTCTATCTTGTTCTTATGTTAAATTCCACTCTGTAAATAATTTATATGAATGTTGTGTGTTTGTTGTTGCTTGACCAGTTCTATTTATGTTTAATAGATGTTTTTAGATCTATTTAGAACTGTAGTATAAGTCAAATGGTCAAATATGTGTGTGATATGTCGCTGGAAGCTACGAGAATTTGATTAGCAATAAATCTTGATAATTTAATGAATTTCCACACGTAATGTTTCTCAACTGGATGTTGGGTATGTTACATTATGGTATTAGATCCTTTGGTTCAAACACCGGGCTTGTATGGGATCGAACTAGAGAGAATTAATTAAATTAGTTGTTGCATATTTTGCCTGTGACCGACTTGGGGGGGTGGGGAATGATATTTTAGAGAGAAATCCCCAATTTCGTGAGTGAATTCCAAGTTTTAATTAATTTGAATAGTTTGAGAGGGTTAATGGAGTAGAGCGATGAACTTGTAGATATAAATTCGACTTGGAATGGTCGAAATTTGAGTTTTAATGGCCGCTTGTAGAGTTACAGGAAGTTTGGTGGAACGACGATTGAGATATCTTTTGAACTCGAGATTGGCAGTTGGGATTCACTATGATAAATTTAAAAATTCGTAGTGTTTCGACCATTTGAAATGTTGATCAAATCGATGACCATGATTCATTTCGAGGGATGGGAAATGGATTAGATCTACAGTTTATATTCATTGGGGTTTGGTTTAAAATTCTCTAAGTGTGAAGTTCGACAATAGAATTCCCCGATGACTGATAGTCAAATCGATGAGTTTGGCAAAGTGTTGTAAATTCTCCAAGAGAAATCGTCGACGCTCGATGGACGGATTCGCTGAAATGGAAAGGATTTTGGTTCGACCATGTGACATCTTTGACCACTGATGGTTGCCGATCGGGGGTTGGCCGAATCTATCTAAGTGTTTTCAATCATCGATGGTCAATGGGCCAGTGGTCGGGTGTCGGACAATTCAATGAAGTCTCCCAAACAAGAAACATGAGTTGTCTATGGCTGATGGGCCAATGGTCAGAGGTCAACAAATTTTGGAGAAGTGTTCGAATCAAGCAAGAGAAGTCATCGATGGCCGATGCACTGATGGTTTGACATCGAATGAAGTTGGCGAGATGTTTGGGTTGTTCAAGAAAATCGTCTGATGGATGATGGGGGAAAGAGGATGATGACATCATCTTCCACATCAATGTCCATGTGTCATTCCACGTCATTAGTTGCCATGTTATCCAATAGAAGTGGTCGATGGTCGATGGTCAAATCAGTTGATTTGGGAAATCGTTCGACAGTCATCGGGGATCATCAATCATCGATGGACTGGTGGTAGGGAATCCGAATATTTAACAAAGAGTTTTCATTCACCAACAAATATCATTGACGACCGATTTAAGAGTTGTTTGAAAATCGAGTGTCGAGGAATTGTACTAACAAGCAAAGGTCAGATTGATAGCTTTGGAAAAACATTTTACGTGTCCAAAGGATGATACCAATCACTGATGGTTGACAAGGTCAAATCAATGGTTGTTGTGTATCATTATTTAAGATCATCGGTTAATATTTAATGAACTGTTACAGTAATAAAACAATGAATTTTGTGTGAAATTTTATGAAATTTTCATATTTTTGAAGGTCATTAACTCACGGGGCTTTTTTTAGGCCCTAAACAACATATTTAGCAAGTCAAAACCCATGAGAACAAAGTGTACGAAGGTACAATATGTATCTATAACTCAAATAAAAGAACTTGAAGAGAGCTATCCAACAAGCTAAATAGTTCGTGAAATGAAGCTCGTATGAGAAAGTTATAGCCAACACAATGAGGGTAAATTTTTGGCACTAGTATTACTTCTAGAGGGAATAACTCTATGCTCAAAAGTTTTTTGGGGGCATAGGAATAGTCGCTGGAAATATTATGACCCATAGAATCTACTGGTGGAGTCATATTTTGGTTAGGGATACCTGAAAATGTGTAAGAAGAGAAATAATACACCTATAGCATACATGAGTAAATTGAGTGAAACAACCTAAATTTCCACATACCATAACTTTCAACTCAGAGCTCATATTTGATCAAACAAATAGTCGTTAGAAAGTTCTTGAGGAGTAGAAGAAATCTGTCAACCCATAATTTTGATTTGGGAAATTAATTTCTCAAAAATTAAAATATAGATTTCTATAGCAGTAAAAAGAGTGGAATTGCAACATGTAGTTGTTGTAACTTTTCACTCAGAATTTAGATTGAGGCATGAGTATAATCATTGGGAAGTTTTTTCAGGGAGGAATGCATCAAGGAAATCAAAATTTGAATTGGTGCAGTGTGTTCTTCATAAATTGATGAATAAATAACCTATATTTTATATGATGAAATGTTTTATGCTATGCATATTTCTAACAATAATTATTACATGCATATTTCTTGTAGAATTAGGGGTACAAAAAGAAACTTTAGTTCTTATATGAGGATTGGAGTCATGGAATATGATCAAGGATATTATGGCCATGCGGAAGAGATAAGAGGTATGCATGTCAGCATGGGGAATGTTGAGACAAAGTCAAATGGAAGAAGTATATGCAAGAGCAGGTTAGTATGAGAAGTCAGTTGAGGTAATAAAGAGCTACATGGAAAGTAAAGAAAATTGGAATTGAATTCCATGAACCATGTAATTAATTATTGTGAATATTTTTCTAAATTGTGTCAAAGCTTGGAGAAACCTTCCCAATTATAGAGGTGAGTGCCAAAGGTGATTTTTGTGTAATTAAGAGTGTAGATGCTTAGGATAGTACCTATGAATAAGCTTAGAGGAACACTTGAAGAGAAATATATTGACAAAATAGAGGCTAATCTTACTAACAGGTCATTGCCATTAAGAATAAGATCACTCTGTAGAGAGTGTTGTGTGAAAAGGATTTCTAGAAAGTGGATACGATTACCCAACTGGGTATGTACTAAATTAATTCCAGGGTCCATTGGATAGGAAAGAGGTCAATCTTGTGCAGATGAATGACGCATCAAATAAATGAAAAGGAAAGTGTAGGGAAGGTGTTGCAAGGTTGTCAAGGGTCTAAATAAAAGAAAAGGAATATTAGTATTCAAATTCTATAGAGGTTGAATGGCTTGCAAAGGAAGGTCAATAGATATTTTCACATAGGGTATGAACCCAACAAGTAAAGAATGCCATTGCATGCATAAGAAGCAAGGAGGGCTCCATAACTTTGAAGATAGAAATATAGGAAAGGAAACAAAGCTTGTTGCAAGAGAAGGAGAAATAATATCACGAGATGAGGTGTGACTTATGGTTGGATTAGTCATATCAATAAGAAATCATGGGAATGTAGGAAGAAGGAGTTTTTAGATATGATCTAGCAACTCTTGTCTAAAATTACACAAGAAATAAAGATGCCTTTATTATCAGAGTGCGCAAAAAAAGCAAGGTACAAGTGAAAATGGAAAAGGGTGGCATTTCCATTAGAGAAGGGTGGTATTGAATGGCCAAAACATGCTTCACAATGAATCACTCAATGAAGTGAAGAGAGATATTTAATATTGAGCAAAGCCATGGGAGGTAAGGAATATTAGAAACAAGACATGAAAGAAGTATTTCAGAATGTTGAAATGCTAGTCAATGATAATGGTATTCCAAGGCCGGTTTGGTTAAGAAAAATGGGAAGTGGTTAATTAGATTGCAGTGTTAATGTTTAGCTGGAATAATGCATGTTACAACACTATGGATATTGAAAAATGTATCCAAAAAAAGTTGGGACATGATTCTTTTCATAAAGTAGTTGCGATATGGAAGCACTAGTGGACCAACTAGTGGATGAAAATGTAGGATGTCCAAGTGAGGCTTGTCTAGCAGGTGTAGAATAGGGTCCAGTGGTGCACAATTGAGAAAAATAG
>SNQJ01S0022967.1:112844-155944 GCA_010110895.2 Picea sitchensis | reverse complement strand
TCCATCATCTAATTTTCACTTAAATTATTTAATTGGCTTCTAAGGTTATTTACTTTATTCCCTCATCTTAGCCAATTAGCTTTTTATTTTCCTTTTTGCCAAAGTCACTTTAATAATATAACTTTTAACCCCATAGTGACCACTTTTGCGCCTCTTAGTCCCCTTTTTCCATGAGACTATAGTCTAGAGGGGACAACTAGACTACTAAGTCTCTCCAGACCCCTGTCAAGAGGAGGGGAACATTACAACCTTGGATTAATACATTAGTTGCCATTTCTTCCTTGTTATGTGTGTGTATTCTATTTGTCAGTATTTTATTGTAGTTTTGTGATGGTGGCTGTTTTGAGCAGCACTGCCAAAAGTTTAAAATGATTGAAGAAAATTCAACACAGCACAAACAAGATGGAATTGCACGGCAGGATTACTATCTTGTGGTCCTATTGCAATCCATAATCTTGCTGGAAAAAATGCAAGGTCTTGATAGTTGGCTGTAGGTCTTCCAGTTGAAGAACAACGTTGATACTCACGGGTGAGGCTGGGTGCAAGTCCCAGGTGATTTTGATGGAATATATACCATCTGAGTCTGCACCTAAGCTTGAGGAGGTCTGCTCTTTGAAATATAGCTCCCCCTTGGGGGATGTTTTTGAAGCACTTCAGCGAAAAAGAAAAGTTCGAGGAGCCATGATGATTAATGTGGTTGACAACTAGTAAAGTTTAGAGATCCTACATTTGTAAAATCTCTAGTGTCATGATTTAGCTGAAATTTGAAGCTTAGGTCTTGCAATAAGTTTATTGAGCGTTAACTTTGAGCTCCTTCCATATTTCTTAGTAATAAAATGGGGATTCCAGAAACACGTTGTACCAAGAAAGATGTAAAATTTATAATTGTGAGTGTGCCTGCTTATGGGGTGATTGGAAGGGCTGAGATAGAGTATTTTCAAGATATGCTAATTACCTTTCATGAATCAAGATGTTTCCTTTCTTTTCCCTTCAGGCTTTATCCCAAAAATTCTATAAATAGAGGAATTTTTTTAATTCCATGTACAGTGGAGTTTCATGCCTATTGAGAGCAGCCTTGTAGAGATCTAATGATTAGTGTTTTGTCTTTATTTGTCATGTCAAATTACTTTCTTTAATTTCTCCAATGTTAATTCTCAGTATTGATTTAATCATTCTAGATAGTGTCTAAGTTCAAGGGTAATGTGCCAGAAAGCTGCAGGATGTTATCAGGACTAAACTGGATCTTTTGCAGAACTCAAATGGGGTAATCAATCCATTGCAGGAGCTAGAGGAGAAAGTGAAAACTGTAAATTCAAAATTATCTGCTGCTCTAGCTGAAAGTAAAGCAAAAGATGACTTGGTGAAACAACATGCAAAAGTTGCAGAAGAAGCAGTTTCAGGTACTGCTGTCTATTCCTTGGCATTATTGCTTTTACAGAATTTCATTTCGAGAAGTTTTTACTTCCTCAAACTTCTCTGAGAAAATGAATCCATTTTCAATGCTTCAAAGTTTGTTGTGGTCGCTTTCTAAGTTCTTTAATTTTTCCTTGTGCATTTAAAGTGAAATCTGAAATTGGCATATCATGTGACCTCTAGAAGTCTAGATTTTTTCATGACTGATAAATACCAGTTTAATTTCAGGCTGGGAAAAAGCTGAGGCTGAGGCTGTTTCTCTGAAAGAGGAACTTGATGCAGCCCTTCAGCAGAAGACAGCTGCAGAAGACCGAGTATGTCATTTGGATGGAGCCTTGAAAGAATGCATGAGGCAGTTACGACAAGTGCGAGAAGAACATGAGCAAAAAGTTCATGACGTTGTCATGAAGAAAGCTAATGAATTGGATAGAATCCACACAGAATTAGAAGAACAATTGGCTGGGATAAATCACCAGCTACTAGAAGCAGGTGCGGAGAACACTGTATTGCGGAAGTCTCTTCAAGAGAAGACACAGATTATTGAAGAACTGAGTGAGAGAAAAAATTATGTTGAAGCTGATTTCAAGGTGTTACAGGTCAAATTAAATTCGTTAGAGAAGGAGAATAGTTCTCTGAGATATGAACTTCATGTGCTAAACAAGGAACTTGAAATTCGTAATGAAGAGAAAGAATATAATAGACGATCAACTGATGCAGCCAATAAACAATTTATAGAAAGCACTAAAAAAATAGCCAAGTTAGAGACAGAATGCCAAAGATTGCGGGTCCTAGTTCGAAAAAAATTGCCAGGACCTGCTGCTGTAGCTCAGATGAAAATGGAAGTTGAAATGCTGGGAAAAGATGCAGTTGAAGGAAAGAGAAAAAGGATGGGGAAAGGGGCTGGTCTAACTTCATTAACTGGGGAGTCTATGCATGACAATGCTCAGGAGAACAGCCCGAGACAGATACATGCTTTCTCTGAGCAGTTACTTTCCTTGGAAGAAGAGAACAAAATTCTCAAACAAACTCTTACTGCTAAAAGAAATGAACTTCAAGCTTCAAGGGTCACGTGTGCACGAACAGCTAGTAAACTATCTCAACTTGAGGCACAAATGGAGGCCTTCCATAGAGGTCATCGCATCAGTAAAACCAGTGGTACAGCTGTTGATATTCATGTTAAGATGTCGCATGGTATCAATATGAGTAATGAACCAAGCATTGTTTCAATTTCTGAGGATGGAGGCAATGGAGATGAAGCTAGCTGTGCTGAATCCTGGGCTTCAGCATTGATTTCTGAATTAGCACAGTTTAAGAAAGATAACATAGATGTAGCTACAAATAAAGCATTTGATTCCTCAGAGTTTAATTTGCTGAATGATTTTGTTGAAATGGAACGGTTTGCTGCATTGTCTACTGAAAAGGCTGATGGTTCTACTCAACATTTTAGTAAAGAAGACAAATTGGGTGGAACCAGTGTCTTCCGGATGGAAGAAAACAGTAGTACTTTTTCTTTGACTGAGAGGAATGGTCCTTTAGAAGAAACCCCTAGAACCTCTGAAACAGATACTAAAGCCATAGCTGTAGCAGAGAAGTTATCTGCCATTCAATCACAGAGTTCAACCGATGAAGCAGATAATGCTAGTCTTCAAGAGGTTTTATGCATGGTTTTTGAAGCCCATGCAAAGTCTCAAAACATGGATGAAGTCATGGAGAGGGTCAAGGCTGCTATTGTGAAGGCTCGATGTTCAACTGTCGAGCAAGTTGCCACAACAAAAGAAAATATAAATGGCACTGATGATTTAAATGATGGATCTTTTCAGGGAATAATCTCACATAATTTTTCACCAAAATCCCATTCACACGGGAGTTCATCTGAAGAAGAAATGGCTGCATTTTCATCTCCTAATAGAGCAAGAACTACCCATCTTGGATCAAAAGTTAGTGCTTCTATTCACAAAATACTGATGCTTATTGAAGGCTTTATCAAGTCAAATCCAGGAGATCAAATTCATTCAAATAGCACGGCACAGGCCACATGTGGACCTCATCTCTATGGGAATTCTTCAGATATGCCTGGCTATTCTATGCGTGTCTTGCAGTGGCAAAATTCAGAATTTGATACAACCGTTCAAAGTCTTGTCAATGTTTGCACTGATCTTCTTCATGGGAAGGCAGATATAGTGGAGTTTGTTGAAGCAGCGGCTTCTACATTAGACTGGCTTGTAAACCATTTCTTCTCTCTTCAAGATGTATCAAACATAAGAGATACAATCAAGAAGCAACTTGAATGGGAGGAAGACTCACATAGTGTCAGTGAATCAGAGGTTGGAGGAACAAGTAGCCCAGAGTTTAGGAAAGAAAAGACTCCTGTGACTGATAAAAATGAAAATGGAAATAAATCTTTGGCTTCTATATTGGATATTGTTGGTTCTGACTCAAACAGCCCTATTGCAAATGCCTCACCTCATCTTAAGGATGTGCACAATCTCTTGGCAGAAAAAGAATTTATTGTATGCAAATTGAATGAAGAGATTGGTAGACTGAATGGTGAGCTTAGTTGCTTAAAGTTGGAAAAAGAAAAACTAGAAGAGAGGTTTCGACTTGCACATGCTAATGTTGAAGCCATTCAGTTTCAACTACAAGAATCACAACAAAACATTTCAAGATTACAGTCACAACTTTCCTCAACCATGAAAGGGAAAGAGCTAGTAGAGGAACAGTTAGCAGCTCAGAAATCTTTAGATGAGAAACTGGCTTCTCGACTCTGTACCGTTGAAACTGAATTAACTCAGGCTCAAGAAAATTGTAGCTCTTTCCAAGCAGAACTGGAAGAGCAACATAAACACTCCCAGGAATTAGAGGCAAAGTGTCTTTCCCTGCAACAACAGTTAGAGAGGTAATGCTTTCTTTTGGATTTTTCTAGTATAAGTAAGCATAGACCATGGCTAGATATATTTTTCACGAGTTTTTAGAAAGTGCACTGTAATGTGTTGTTTTTATTACGAAATTAACAGATGTCCTTGGGTACACAGTGTAGAAAAGCAGGAAATGTCCAGATCTACTGATACTGCAGATATACACCATTCTCTTGATGTGCAAGTTAGTGCTACTGAAGATGAGATGAGATTAAAGAAGGTATGTCCTGATGCAACATTAGGAAAATAATATGTTGTTTCTGTTTTCAGTTTAGTTTATCTTTTTTAAATTTTGAAGTGATTGCATGGAAGTCACAGAAGGAACAAATATTGAAAAGTCACAGACTAGAAGGCTCTGGTTGAGTATCATGTGCAGGCTGCTAGGATATAGTTGCACTGATAGAATTGGTGTGCACTCTACAGCCTGGGGTGGGGGAGATCTTCGTGTGTATGTCTCACATCACGTGTGTGTAAAACTAATAAAATAAAATGAAAAAAAGATGATTCTCAAAGTCTAATTTCGGCAAAGAAAAAAAAGGAAAGAGCCAAGCTTTGATATCTTTTAAACTAGCATAGATACATCTTAACCCCGGATCTTTCAAGTGGTGAGATGTATGCACCTAGGTTTTTTGGATCTGTCTTGGTGCTCAATAGATCAAGAGTTAAGATGGTCTATGCTAGTATTATTCATCAATAGCATATATGGCATAGCAATAGTCTTAAAGTGCATAGGCCCTTCCTTAGTTTGGAAGACAGTTTCATATATATATACGATTTGTGTACTGATATAAAAACTATGATTCTCTGGTTAATTGCTTCCAATTCAATAATATTCTATAAGACCGCAAAACAGGTTCCTTCTGATTCTTTCACTTGATATTTAAAACATCAAGTTACCAATAAAGAATATCAAAAGTAAATACACGTGTGAATTGAAAGTGACTCCTGCTACCTCCTGTTACCCCCTCTAACCTAGGGGTAACTAGAGGAGATCATTCTCCATGATCCACACTGCAGACAGTGATCCTAAAGATGATGATCAACATTTTACACAGATAGCAGCCCCTCAGATGCCTCCCCCCTCGTCATTGCTCAGCTCATTCACTTGATCAGCAGGTTCATCTGAAGATGGTGCTCCAGCACACATCAGGTACATTAGTCATTGTTTCATACAAAGTGTTACATTTAATGCATTAGACATTTAGGTGAGGATCATGGGTTGAAGTCAGATAATGGATCATAATGCTCGGAAGTTATGCTTTTTTCCTTGTTTTACCTCGGTGGAAATCATGTGTCCTAGTCAAGTGTTGTCATTCTTGGGGAACATGGGTACTACTAGGAGGTCTTGATAGGGGTAACGTACCATTCCCTTCCATACTTAACACATTCATCCATATTCCTCCAGTTGTCCTAGAAGTGGTTGTTACATGTATCCCAAAAAGGTTCATACCTTCATCCTCCTATGAGAAGAAGGGTCTTGAATGCTTGAGGTTGATGCAGCTAGTAAAAGAATTGAAAATGAAATGGGATACACATGATAAATCAAAAGCCAAAGATCAGCTTGAGCTCTACCCTCTTGCTATGAGGCCATCACCCGAAGTCCTAATGCATTGAATGCATATCAAATTGAAAGGACTTAATTAAATCCCAGTAAAATGAATGCATAAACCTAAAAAGGGTCTTGCAAAGCAATAAATGAATGTCAAAAGGGAAGAATAGGGGTGGAAAGAAACAATGTCGAGGAAAGGGTAACTCAATGCACCAAGTGCTCCCTCTACAAAGGCGCTCATGGAGATGAACCTCACATGTGGCCTTGCATGTCAATGACATCATGACCATGAAATAAACCCCATGTCATATCATTCACTTATACTTACACTTTGATGGGTTTCTCGGGAACTACACTACTGTTGAATTTTAAGATGCTTGGCTCAAGCATGAGGTTTATTTAATTTAGCATGTACTTAAACCATAAACAAATGTAACAACACCATACACAAGTGCTACAATAACCAAGATCACAAGAAGAATAACCATGCACAAGAACACAAGAAGTATCCTGGGAAAACCCTTCTCAAACAAGGGAAAAACCCAACAATCCTTTGCTATATTCTCAAGAGAAGATTCTCCACACAAGAGGGTTCTTACCAAAACCTAGAAACTTGCGCCCTAGAAAGATGCGCACTTCAACCGTACGTGCACTTGCTGAAATTTCCAAATGACAAGTGAGAGTGTGTTATCCTCAATGGGGATTCACCTCTATTTATACAAGACTTGACACAACAAAAGGTGTGTCTATTGGCACAATAGGGCCGACCTCAATAACTCAATAATATAATTAATCATTACACAAATATTAATTATCTTTCACATATGGTGGGGCCGACTTGTACCCTTTACATCACAAATCAGGGTTACAAGCAAATCTTACTCTCAGAAAATATAGCAAGGATCTCACATGTCCACTAGTGCTCAACCACTAGGGACACATCCACCTGTGCTCAGCCACAGGGACGTCCTACTCAACAGATCACTCAACTGAGTCCACATGAGTATCATCTGGAGTACCATCTCAAGTCAACTCAACTGAGTCCACAGGGGTACAAGGCGAGAGACCATCTCAAGTCAACTCAACTTAGTCCAGAGGAATACAAGGCAGGAGACCATCTCAAGTCATCTCAAATTAGTACAGAGGAGTAGACAAGAGACCACACGTCATAACAACTCAGTCTAGAGTCTGATGCACACCCATCACATGGGCACACCCAAAATTTGGGCTCCCTCACACAGATGTCTAAACTCAGTCCAGAGGAGAACGATCTGGAGGATGTCTCATGAAGCTGCAATCAACAACATTGGGTACTGGCACACCTAATAGGGTCTTGTGATGGTTCTCCCATACCTAAACTTGGAAAATTGCATAAAGTCTTAAGCTAATGTGAAGTTTGAAGAAGATACCTAATGTGAATTGCTTACATGGCTTTTGTATTAAATTGTGTCTTGACTCTTACTTTTTATGATTCTAATGGCTCTTGTATTCATGATGGTTGGGCTCACTTGACTTCTCTAAGCTTTGCTTGATCATGATTGCACCCCTTGAGATGGTCCTATGGAGGACATTTTGGTACTTTTACCTTGGATGCTGCATGTTGAGAAAAATGTATGAGGAACCTTACTCAAGCATTTTCAGATCTTGCTGGGCTAAGGCAAGATAGTTGGGAATGTTACTGGGGGTTTATAGCCTTAAAATAAAAAAACAATCATTTAATCCACAGGTATTAAGTATGAGGGACCAAGGCTGGTTTTATATATATTATATGTAACTGTGCAAAAGAAGGAAAAAGAAGCAAGAAATTACATAAGCGTGTACATGGATAAGAGACAAGGACAAAAGCAAAATTTGAACAACATCATCAAGATACACATGTGAGACTGAAATTAGAAATTTGATTTTTACAGTGATTTCATTTTGAGATACAAAGATGAATTCTCTTTACAAACCGTTGCGAGGGTAGGGACAAAAGCCAGATTTAGAAGCCTCCGATGGGACCATACAAAGAGACTCTGACAACAAAAGAACACTGAAGCTAAAGATCTGGATCAACTTGCCACAAAATGATGTCACTTGACTTTGCAAAATATTCTTTATCAATCATGAAATTTAATCCATAAACAAAGAAGAACACACAGGCTGCCAAAGATAAATCATACACCTTTAAAGACAAGCTGCCGGAAAATATGATTCAGTTTAGAATCCTGTTGCCTTCAATAAGACTCCGTTGTCATCAAGATGGTGAAGCCTTCGAGTAAACTCAAAATGAATGAATGATGGAAGTATCTCACAAGTACAGAGCAAACCTTATAGCATAAGTTCTCCTTCTATGCTCTCTTACTCCCTTGTCTCTTCATTTCATTGAGCTTTTATTCTTTCTCAATAGGTTATGGTAGTTCAACTACCTTACTTTTGTTAAGCTTAATTAGCTTAACTAATTTGTTGAGACAAATAATTAATAATATATAAATAAGGGTCTATTTAAATAATAACTAAATAGGTGGGACCCCTTGTCACTCCAATTTTCATTTCTTTAATAATCATCAAAACATGAAGTATAATACCCCAAATATTTAATTCAAATATCCTCCTTGTAACTCCCATCCTCATATTAATAATCAAATATTTTAATATCAACAAAATAGAACATGACTATATCCAAAAATAACATTATATCCATACTATTCAAAACTATGTCTAAATATGTATTTGTTGTCCAAAATACTGTCATATCAAATTAAAAGACTGTCCTCAAAAGAAAATAGCATTAATAGGATTAAAAACCATATTTGTTGTGAGAGGCATTTTGCCTCTTTCCACTGCTTTCTCTTGATCCCTTTTCTGATTTATCCTGTGCAACAACCTTCAATTGATGAGAACCCTGTGGGTGGTTTGCACTGATGACATGGGAACAATCATCTTTGAGGTGGAGATGAGAGGATACTAATTCAGAGGAGTCTTTAGAAGACTTGGAGGGATTAGCCACCTCTTTTCCTTTATCTAATTTTGGTTCAGGGATGACATATTTTAATCGTTTGCTTGCATGAGAGGACTATACTGGCGAGGCAACACGATCAGCTTGGGCATTTGGATTGATTGGCGGTGGAGGAGGGGGTAATGGCAACGACACGATAGGCCAACCATGGTGATGAACAATTTCTTGCCAGCCATCATTGGCAGGTGATTCTTGCTGCATAGACACACGAGAGGGAACATGAATACCAGAGAAATTTTGACGTGACTGGAAAGGAGGTCTCTCAGGTATAGGTTGCAGAATTCCTTGGCCAACTAGATTAAAAAACCCATCTTGGAAACGTTGATTTAATTCTTACGGATCAACGTCAAAACGTGTAAAAAATCGTGGCTTTCTATGGCCTCTTTGCCAATTATTTCCTCTGCCCCTATTTGCACCTTTGCCATTGCTGCCTCTGCTAAAGAAACTCATACTGAAGCAATATTCCAATCATGTTATGAAAAACTCTTAACATTCCATGCATCAACACCCTACCTAAATAAAATAAAAAAGTTGGCTCTATCATTCACAACAGAAGAACATGCAATCCATCCATCATACTTTTAAACTCAATAATCAATTTCCATTTGAACAGGGAGTGATGGGGCTATTGGGAAGATGGGGGGCTTTGTAATGAGCGAAAAATGGAAGCATGAATGGGAAGCAACCAACGAATACTGTTCAAGCAAATGTAGAGGCAAACAATGTCTCCATATCCAAACTCCCAACATCAGTGATCATCTATCCCCTTTCTTTTCCTTTTAATCCTTTTTTTTTAAATGAAATTCATAATAACAAAACAGGGCATATTTTAAATGTATTTGGGAAGGCGGTGGGCATATAATGAGCGGAAAGTGGGATAATGAACGAGAATGAGACGATTACTGTTCTATTACATGAAATAACATTTATTGAAAAATTGACATTGCTATCATTTGCCAAAAACTTCTCTTTGTTAACAATTCAAATCCAAGACACAATAGTTTTTATAGTGCTCAATATAAAACCCAATGAAAGTGTCAGGACTGTCAAACTTTAAAATTTTCATTTCCCCCCCGTTTTTTTTTATAGATATAGATGTCCATTAGCAAAACATTTTGTAGAGACTATTTAAAAAGTCATTCGAAACCAGATTGCCTCAAGCCAGCATGGGAGGCTAATGAAACAAACATAAAGCCATCGACTTTTCACTATACAAAACTTATATCACAACCCCAATACTTGCTGCATAAACAGACTGGGTTCGAAACCCCATTGTGGAGCTAGCTAGTGCGTTTTTCCCAGAAACCCTATAACCTCAAAATCGACATTACCCTCAGATAAATAACAAGCGATCCAAGATCTCACAGATAAATAACCAATCTTTTCCATTGTTGAGTCAACACCAAACAAGTATCAAAATACGAGTTCGAATTCATTAACTGCCATATATCGGATACAAAACGAGGTCTGGGCAAACATAAGGGTGAAATATTAATAAGGGGTTTGCAAAACAAAACAACCATTTCTTTCCACAACGAACTTTCCACAGACTTCCCATGGTGGCCGCAAGGCAAATACGCATGTCTGAAACAACGGAATGATAATTCGAAAGAGTTGCAAGTCTTCCAAGGATTAGGTAAAGGGTATGGCATTATGCAATAATCACCAAAACCCAACTGTTCTTTTATTTCACAAGGAAAACCTTTCGAATTTTAATCACCAGAGATGGGTGAAACCAAAAGTATTTGCCAACAGTCGTAACAAAATAAGCAACATTCATTCTGGGTGCAAGACAACCACATATTGTAAACAGAATGGAATGCCGAACATCATTCCCAGCTTGAAACGTTTAAATGCCAATAGGAAGAAAACCCATTTAAATGTAATTTGCACAGCCATAATATCCACATACATCCATTATAATCTTCGAAAGCAAACACACTCTGTAAGAAAATCTAAGAGCCAACATCATGATTTTATTCGGAGCAGAGCTACCCTTCATGAATAGAGAGGTAAGAGCCAACATACCTGTAAGGAGAATGCCAGAAAGCCAACGAGCACCATTGTTCCTTCAAAGGCCGAGCAAAACAGAGGCAACACTAGCCAAAGAAACCAACACAAGCGCAAACAAAGTGAAGGTGGTGAGCTCGAGGTAGGGTAAGAACGACGTGCAGTAATTGCACGTCATTTTCCACATTAATTGTCACCCACCATAACCAAGTATGGAGCGCACCCAAACCACCATAACATTTTCACAAAGCACATAGTTAACCATATGTATCGAACATATTACTTCCATTTTCCAAATTGAATCGACCTCCTATAATCATTCTTTAGCACCAAAACAATCATGTCCCACATTCCTTGCTAGTGAAGGATTATAATTGCACACAACATATCAATTTTCCATAACATATACAAGTATACCATAAGTTCAATACACCATAACTTGTGATGTGGCTCGTGCTTGAAGTTTGAACAACATGCCAAAATATATGTGTAGCAAGAATAAACCAAGATGCTTATCAAAACAAACATTTTTCTCCTCTCTATCTTTTTAAATTAAATTGCTAGCACACTCATCATTCATCCATTTCACATGGAAACTAGCTTGAATTTGTGTGTTTATTCTCAAACTATAGAATCATTTTTTGCAAGGTAGTCATGAGCTCAAATCAAAGAAGCGTCTTTCATCATTATTAATCATAAGGGGGTCCCGCCTATTTAGTTTATTATTAAATATATATAAGTAATAAGGCATTGCAACCCATTTGCAGGCAGGGATTCAATGTGGCACTTTTGGGCGTCAACAATGCACACTGTATGAAGGTTGTTGGGACCCTATTGATGAGCGTTGAGTTGCATGATGACTTGGCATGCCCTTTCACACCCTCCAACACCTCCTGGACCTGGGATGTTGCACTGATGAGCTAGGACGTTGCATATACAACTTGACATGTCACCTGGAGCCCCTAATGCCATCATGCACCCTTTGAGGACATTATGGCTTGGGTTGATGATTTGGCATGAGATGATAATAGTATACCTCTTTGGAGAGGTGACAGAGCCCTCATCCTTGATGACATTGTCACTTTCACCTTGGACGTTGCATATCTAGAGGATGACATCATGCTTGAGGGTGATTTGGTGCTTGCTTGAGCCGAACTAGCATTTATGATGCTGAGATGGAACCTTTGGATGAGGGGATGTGACCTTCTTGATGAGGAGGCATGACCTTTGATGATACTTTGCACCTTTTGGAGACATGACTTTGGGAGGCTCTTGTACCCCATTAGAGGATGACGTCACATTCTTGGAGCTTCTTACACCCACACGCTTGGCTTTTAGAGAGGACGTTTTGATGTTTTAGCATTGTATCTTTATTTTGGAGGCATTTTTGGGAGTCGGCCTAAGACCTATCCACCTTGTATCATGGATTTTCATATTTTAGGGGCTTCATAGAGGGATATAGCTCTTGGTTACCTCATATATATAGAGGAAGAGCTCCATTTTGTAAATCGATAACTCAACTTGTGGAGAATCATCACTACACTTGTCTTCTATCTTTCTCTTTCACTATGGATGGATTATGTGCCTTGTCTTGGAGATGTTCTTGTGGATGCTTTTCAAGTTTTATGGATGATTTCATGGTTAGGGTTTCAAGGATTTTCAGTTTATTTCTTGATGTATAAAGTGAATGTCTTATCAAAGTGATGATATTGCATGCTATCTTATATTTTTCTTGAATAAATGTTATCTTGAAACCCTAGGAAGGTTTGTAGTGGACTACCTTCCCTTGTAATCCTCTTGTTGAAGCTTGTTAAAGGAGATAAGGATATTTCTAGGGTTTGTAGTGGACTACCCTAGGGTTTTACCTAAGATCCATCTTGATCTCTTTGCTAAAGGTTGCTAGAAGACATAGGACGACCTCTTAGGGTTTGTAGTGGACTACCTTGAGTTTCCCTCCTAAAGTGTTAATATCTAGGGTTTGTAGTGGACTACTCTAGGGTTTAGTTCTTAGGTCTTTCTTTTGCTTTTTCTCTCCAAGAAAGTGCATCTTTTGATTCCATATGCCCAAGGAAACTAGACAACACTAGTCTCTTTCTCTTGCAACTGATTCTAAACCCTAATTTACCTTTCCTTTGTCAATTTTATGGTTAGATGAGGACCTACCCTCATTTTCCAACCATTTTCTAGCCTAACACTAGGGTTTT
This sequence comes from Picea sitchensis, assembly GCA_010110895.2. Taxonomy (NCBI): domain Eukaryota; kingdom Viridiplantae; phylum Streptophyta; class Pinopsida; order Pinales; family Pinaceae; genus Picea; species Picea sitchensis. The sequence goes on along the minus strand of SNQJ01S0022967.1, from coordinate 142,855 downwards.
TGGCATTTTTCATCTTGGAACATACCTTGGCATCATTTGTTGCATTGCTGTTGTAATTTTCAGCTTACTAGGGTTGACATCTTGGATGTTTTGATCTTGTTCCATGCCATTTACTTTTCAGCAAGTGATTGTTATTGAAACCCTAGTCTTAACTTGCATTTTCGGCCCTCTTTCTTTGCATGATTACTTGTTTCAAGGGCTGTTATATTTCTGCCATTGTAACTTGTCATATTGCTGAAGTAATAATCTTAAACACAAGTTTTATAACGACTTTATCTTTTTTCTTGATTTTTAGTGTTTGGGGCATTTCTTTGACTTGCTTTGACTTAGTTAATATCATCAATTGTTCAAGACACTTCATACTTACAATTCGAAAGCTATTTCATTAAATCACCCTGTTATTGCCTTGATAACCTTGACCTAAGTGGTGGTATAACTGAGTGACCAAGATAGGAGGCCGTAGACTTGATCCAATGTTTCTATAGGATTCCTTGAGGTTGCTAGGGAAGCCTCTCTTGTGTTGGATTTCATCATTCACTAAAATGAGGGAAGTAATTGCTAAGGTGACAGTGGCAAGTACTTCCATAGGTTACACTTGTCTTGCACCTTGTGATAGGCTTTGCACAAGGGTGCTAGATCTCGTGAGAATACCTCCCAACTTGTACTTGAAGATAAAATCCCCAATCAACAAGGTACAACTTGAGAGGGAACTACTAGGACGGTCACCACTATCACCTAATAACTTGTCCTCTTCACTTTAGGCCAGCTCTCCTCCGGCTCAAGGGGTGTATCCCTAGTAGGATTACTAAAGCTAAGCTATGAGGCATCCTCTTCACTTTAGGCCAGCTCTCTTCCGACTCAAGGGGCGTATCCCTAGTAGGATTACTAAAGCTAAGAAATGAGGCACAAGGTGATATGAGAGTAGCTTTAGTAAAACAATTTTTTTTTGAGTTTAAAAAAAAGGTTTATAGAGTGATGGAAAGAAGTAGAGATTTGTGCCAAATCCAACATTGACAATGGAGTAAAGGGGGTATCTAAATGGGATTATTTTCTTATGTGTTAGCAATGGAAGTAAGTCTAAAAGACTCAGTGACCTCCACTCTAAGCTTGCTGGAATTAACGCAGAAATTCTACAAGGAAGGTGTCCAAAGGATCCACCTTCAACTAGGCAACTCAACTTTACCCTCGAAATTGAAGTTAATGAGTTTGCTAGAATTCCTAGAAGATATATAAAGCAAAGTATTATACATAGAGACTAAAATAACAAATGAGAGAAGAGGTGTTACCACACATGCAAAACACCTTCCATGTGGTAGATTTTACCCTTCAATGGATCAAGTTGCTAGTCTTTCCTATGTAGAAACTACATGACTTCAAGCTTTAAGCATCAAAATATTTACACACTTAACAAAGAAATATCCCTTATACATCACATATGCTCCAAGAAAGATGTGTCCATTAGGCTCCAAGGAGGAGAAACTCCAAAATTCCAACCATGAGTACAAATGAGGAAGGGCTACTCTTTATGTAGGGTCTAGTTCAACTTCCTTTACAATAAATAATAATATCAAGGGTGAAAACCCTAGATCTATCCTAGGGAGGAGTAAAGAAACATTTCCTCCAACTAACTAATCAACAATACATAAGATAATGAAGTGGTCAAGCCACATGTACAAGTCTCGAACCAAAATAAGCCCATGTAATGTCCCTTTCCGATTAGGAGCTCCAAAGAGGAAGGCTTAGTAGTCTAAACAACCTCGTTAACGGTTAGACTATAGCCAGAGCCATACAGGGGTAAACAGGGTTACTAAAGGTCACTTCAGCCGAGGGTGTTATAATTCGAAAGTGACATTGAGCTAAAAGTGACTAAAAACACTTTTAATCCAAATTGAGCTAAAAATAGAGCAGGCGCCTAAGTGAGGGAGCTAAAAATAGGTCAACAACGAATTAGGGTTTCGGGCAGCTATAAGAGAAGGTAAAGAGATCTAATTCAATATTATGAAGAATTTGACTTGACAGTCAAGGAGAGAGGCGCATCTCAGGGCCATGCGAACCTAGAGCTTTGTGGATTCCAGGAGGAAGACACCCAGAGGTTGATTTTGGTGTTGAGAGACACACCCTAGTCACTGGGAAGATCATCCAGATCTTCCATCGTACTTCAACAACAATTATCCAGTTTGCAGTAGTGGGGGCACACTTATCCAAGTAGAGGGTGCAACTATTGAACATCAAAGAGGTTCGACTTGTCCTAGTCAGGGAGAATCCAGTGATTCCCTTGTGACCCAGTTGAGAGGAGGGCAGGATGCATCTATTGCCTGGTTTCTCGTCAGATTTCGATGGAGAAATCATCTTGGGCACATTACTTAGCCAATGAGGGTGCGACAATTGGGGAGGACACATTTGGGATTCTCGAGAGATCATCAGGTCAGATCCAGGGAAATCCTTCTGACCCATTTCAGAGGAGCCTAGGGAACTCAGTTTGAGACCCTTATCAGCTGATTTCGACGGAGGAATCTCTAGGGCGCATTTTCCAGCAATAGTTGGGGCGCATTTCCCCAGGGGGATCCATCTGGGGCCCAGACAGATCAACAGAGGGCCGATTATCAGGTTGTCAGTCACCAGGACTGTGTGAGAGCGAGAGGCGCATTGTTTGAGACAATTTACAGTTAGATTCGAGGTGTGTAGCCACCGGGGCGCACAATCCAGTCCCGCAACAGTTGCCGTAGCGGGCAACAGATCATCCAGTTCATACCCTATCCAACAACAGTCTTCTATTATTCGGGTATCATCCTTCTAGTTTATTTCTTTATTGTATTCCGACTAAGATCCACTTAGATCTGATCTAGCTGAGTGATTCTCTATTTCAGCCGTATACGACATTATAACCAACAAAAAACTCATAATATATGATTTACAGTCTTTGTGTCATTTTCTATCTGTATTCTTATTCATATGCTGTTAAACAACTTATTTATCTACACACACATGCAAAAACACCAAGAATGTTAAACCCAACAACTTAAACGCATCCAAAAACCCCCAGTGTATCAGATCAGACAATAGACACAACAGAGTGGCAACTTTTCCTAGACTAGCCAGATTTGGGATATTACAGTGGTATTAGAGCTTTAGTCCTGCCAGCCTGTGACTAAAGATGATGAGTTCAGCAGGTGAACCAGAGGGCCGTGAGCATGTAGGTGACGAGTACGTCACTTACAACAGACACAGGGAGAGGAGACTTAGACCAGATATTCTCCCCTTTCCTCCCAGTTTAGAGGAAGAGGAAGAGGTGGATAGGGAAGCAGAGAGAAGAGCAGAGCATGAGGCAAAGCGTGAGGCAGAGAGGATGATGGGAGGCACGTATGAGAGGCCAGAGGGCAGTGACAAGGCACCCATGGACCCAGATGAAAATTGCATACAGGTTATCAACAATCTGGTGGTCAGTCAGCAGGCCATGACTCAATCCTTGGCACAGATGGCTGATAGATTGGCTATAGTGAGCACACCGGGCACACAAGCCCCACATGTAGCGTAGGGGAACTCAGGGGCAGGCAGTAGACCCCATTCACCTACTCGCACATACACTTCTTCGAGTAGGATTCTTAGGCCATTGTTCCCCAGTTTCCAGAGGGCACCCCCAACAACAACACAACAACTGATAACACAAAGATGACCCACTTAGGCAGAGGACATTGCAGAGTACAGGAGGGAGTACGCAACATTGGGCCGTGACTTCCATCAGGACATGACCCTGGTCAAGTACTGTGGACTCAGACTCATGAACCGCCCCAAACAGCCTCAGAGAGGAGGACAACAACAACAACAGGGGCATAATATAGATTTCATCCGAAAATTTGGTAAACACACCATACCTTCTTTTGACGGATCGTCCAAATGCACTGCCTGAGCTTGGGTACAAAAGTTAGACACGTACTACAAGCTCAACTAGATGGTCAAGACAGAGGCTATCTGTTTCGCTACCCTACACTTGGAGGGTGAGGCACACGAGTGGTGGCATCATGGACTAGTGCCAATGGGTCACAGTCACATCACTTCGTAGAGGGAGTTCATAGAGAGGATCATGGACAAGTTTGACAGGAGGGATCTAGAGATCCGCTTCAAGGACTTGGCTCAGTTGAGACAGACAGGCACCCCAGAGGCATTCATCACAGAGTTTCAGCGGGTAGCAGTGGCAGCGACAGATATCTCAGAGCCTAGGTTGATTATGTTGTTCACAGAGGGGCTCACAGAACCCTTGAGAGGATGGGTGAAGGCGTACATGCCTCACACCTTGTAGGATGCCATCTTATGCACTCGATATCTAGCTGACTCAGTGTCGAAGACTAAACACTTTCCCAAACCCTTCGTACAACAGAGGGATCGAGACAGGAAGCCTTTCCAAAGAGAGTGGAAGGGCAAGGAAAAGTTGGATGATGAGACGAGGCGAGAGCTTATGAGGAAGAACCTCTGCTTCACCAGCAAAGACCCTTGGATCCCAGGCCACACGTGCATGGGTAAGGGAGAGATCCATTATATGAGGTGGCAGCAGATAATGTGGATAGTGAGGAGGAGGAGCAGGATAGTGGATCCACTAGCTTAGAGGAGGAGCCATCACAGGCGGAGGAGCAGCCTCCCCGAAGACCACCGAAACCGGCAGGGACCTAACCACCGGTAGTGCCACAACCTCGTGAGAAGGCTAACAGGCGGACACCAACAAAGGGAGGAGTCATAACAACCCTTTATGGTGTTCCCAGATATGACACCCTCCGGATCAGAGGGACTATTCAGGGAGAACGGGCAATTTCCCTGATAGATGTTGGGCCCAACCACAACTTCATTGATGCTTCATTGGTGTCGAGGAGGGCACTTCAGATAGAGGAGTTTGAGGGGTTTGACATTGCAGTAGAAGATGGCCACATAGTGGAGTGTTTAGACAGAGTCCCAGACTTGGAGATTAAGCTAGGTAACTACACCGTGAGAGACACATTTTATGTACTTGACCTATCTGACACAGATGTGGTGTTGGGGTCTAGTGGTTGATCACCTTGGGCAGGATCACCACCAACTACCAAACCCTGGAGATGGGGTTCAAAGATTGTGAGGGGAAGAGGATTGTGTTGAGGGGCATGTCGATAGGGGCACCTAGGACAGTTTCGGCCAAGAGGATGGAGAGGATCTTCAGGCACGGGGAGGTAGTGTATGCTGTAGAGTGCTTGATCACTACACAAAGGGATTCAGATGGTCAACAACAATATCAGACAAAGATCAGGACCTTGTTGGGGAAACATCAGTAGGTTTTTGGTTCGATTCCACCAGGGAGACCACCTGACAGGGGGTTTGAGCACACCATTGAGTTGGAGGAGGGGGCTAACCCCATGATCACAACACCCTATCGTCATCCTCGAAGGTTCAAGGATGAGATAGAGAAAGCAATTAAGGAATTTCTAGCGATGGGACACATCAGACCTAGTAGCAGTCCATTCGCTTCTTCAATTGTCTTAGTTCTGAAGAAGGATGGTACCATGAGGATGTGTATCGACTACCGGATCTTGAACAAGAAAACCATCAAAAACCGATATCCTATCCCTCACATCGATGAGTTGATGGATGAACTACGTGGGGCAGTTTTCTTCTCGAAGATTTATCTACGCTCTGGATATCATCAGATCAACACCCAAGAGAAGGACATAGAGAAGATGACATTCCGATGCCACTACGGTCATTTTGAGTTCTTAGTTATGCCATTTGGGCTAACCAATGCATTGACTACATTTCAGTCTTGCATGAACCACATATTCAGGGATCAGTTGAGGAAATCGGTCTTGGTATTCTTCGACGACATCTTGGTTTACAACAAGACATGGCAGGAACATCTGAGGCACTTGGTTGAGGTACTCAACATCATGGAGGCACAGTCACTATACGCCAAAGAGTGAAAGTGTGAATTCGACATTACAAAACTACTTTACTTGGGCCACATTATCAGTGCGTAGGGGGTACAAGTGCACCAGGAGAAGATTAGGGCCATTTTGGATTGGTCGACGCCCAAGAATGTGACGGAGTTGAGGAGCTTCTTTGGGCTATGCAGCTATTACATGCGGTTTGTCAGGGGTTTTTCTCAGTTGGGAGCACCACTTACAGATCTCACCAGACAAAGGGGCCTTCATTTGGACCGATGAGTTGCAGAAAGCCTTCGATCACATGAAGGAAGTCATGGGCACATGCCCAGTGTTAGCATTACCAGACTTCACTTTGCCGTTTGTATTAGAGTGTGATGCATCTGACGAGGGCATCAGGGTAGTTTTGATGCAGGGAGGACACCCCATTGTGTTCGAGAGAAGGAAGCTCAGTCAGCTCGAGAGGTTGTACTCTATTTATGACAAGGAAATGCTGGCGATCATGCATGCCTTGACCAAGTTAAAGCAATATTTGGTGGGAAGCAAGTTTGTAGTCAAAACAAATCATAACAACTTAAAGTATTTCCTTGAGCAGAAGGATCTCAGTGAGCGCCAACAGAAATGGGTGACGAAGGTGCAGGCCTTTGATTTCGACATAGAGTATGTCAAGGGGAAGAATAACATTGTGGTCGATGCACTGTCTAGGAGACTTGCGCCATGTTCTTTGATGGAGGTTTCAACGGATTGAAAATCCCATTTGTTGGTGGAATATTCCAAGAACAAGTTCGCTTGTGAGGTTTTGGATGGGTAGGTTCAGGATGACAGGTACAAGGTCATTGACGACGTCATATTCTACAAGGACAAAGTCTACTTAGTATCAATTTCAGGGCTCAAGAAGAAGATCTTAGCAATAGTTCATGATTCGCCACTGGCAGACCATCAGGGTTTTTTCAAAACCTACAGGCAGATCAGAGAGAGGTTCTCATGGAAGGGCCTCAAGCAGGATGTTATGAGGTACATCAATGAGTGTGTGACTTGTCAGCAGAAACAAGTCAGAGCATACACTTCCAGCAGGACTACTTCAACCGCTTCCCATTCCAGAGCAGAAATGGGAGAGCATATTTATGGACTTCATCACAGGCCTGCCGAAGGTTCAGGGTAGGGATTGCATCTATGTGGTGGTCGACAGATTGATCAAGTTTGCACACTTCTACGCCATACCGATATATTACAACGCAGTTCAGGTGGCTGAGTTATTCTTCAGGGAGGTCTTCAAACTCCATGGGTTGTCGAGTAACATCGTCAGTGATAGGGACAATCGGTTTATTGGTACGTTCTGGAGGGAGTTGTTCAGATTGGTGGGAACAAATTTGACTCCTAGCACCAACTATCACCCTCAGACAGATGGGCAGACCGAGATAGTCAACAAGTGGGTTGAGGGGTATTTGAGAAACTATGTGAGTGGACAACAAAGAACATGGGTCAGGTGGCTACATCTACGAGAGCATTTCTACAACACCACCTTCCACATGTCCATTGGCATGACACCCTTTCGAGCATTGTACGGTTATGATGCTCCCACTTTGATAGACTTGGTTTTCGGGGAGAGAAAAGCTCCCAAAGTCAAGGAATGGATCACTGAGAGTCAGGAGATTCTCAAATTACTGAAAGAGAACCTACAGACAACATAGATTAGGCAGAAGATGAGTGCAGATAGGCACAAGACAGAGCACAACTTCGAGGTGGGGGACTTGGTATTCCTAAGACTCCAACCCTACAGACAGTCATTTCTGAAGAAGAATGGGGCCGAGAAGCTCAAGCCTAGATTCTATGGACCTTATAGGATCATGCGCAGGGTAGGAGAGGTTGCCTATGAGCTAGAGCTTCCAAAAGGGAACCAAATTCATAACGTGTTCCATGTTTCCTTCCTCAAGAAGGGCGTGGGACAATTCATCAACACATCAAAGGAGCTTACCCCATTGGATGAGGAGGGACAGTTAGAGTTTGTTCTAGAGGAGGTACTAGAGTTCCGAGAGCGAAAACTGAGGAGCAGGGTCATCAGAGAGTGTTTGATCATATGGAGAGGGCTTCCAGTAGAGGATGCTACTTGGGAGAGTGAGCAGGTGTTACAACACCTTGGATTGCTATTGCTTGATGACAAGCAATCTCGGGAAGTGAGGATTGTAGTGTCCCTTTTCGAATAGGAGCTCCAAAGAGGAGGGCTTAGTAGTCTAGACTCTAAACAACCTTGTTAGACTATAGCCAGAGTCGTACAGGGGTAAACAGGGTTACTAGAGGTCACTTCAGTCGAGGGTGTTATAATTTGAAAGTGACATTGAGATAAAAGTGACTAAAAGTGCTTTTAGGTCAAATTGAGCTTAAAATAGAGCATGCGCCTAAGTGAGGGAGCTAAAAATAGGTCAACAATGAATTAGGGTTTCGGGTAGCTAAAAGAGAAGGTAAAGTGACCTAATTCAACATTATGAAGAATTTGACTTGACAGTTGAGGAGAGAGGCGCATCTCAGGTTCAGGCGAACCTAGAGCTTTGTGGATTCCAGGAGGAAGACACCCAAATGTTGATTTCCGTGTTTAGAGACACACCCTAGTCACCGGGAAGATCATCCAGATCTTCCATCGCACTTCAACAACAATTATCCAGTTTGTAGCAGTGAGGGCGCACTTATCCAGGTAGAGGGTGCAACTACTGAGCATCAGAAAGGTTCGACTTGTCCCAGTCAGGGAGAATCTAGTGATTCCCTTCCGACCCAATTGAGAGGAGGGCAGGATGCATCTATTGCCTGGTTTCTCGTCAGATTCTGATGGAGAAATCATCTTGGGCGCATTACTCAACCAGTGAGGGTGTGACAGTTGGGGAGGATGCATTTCGGATTCCCTAGAGATCATCAGGTCAGATCCAGGGAAATCCTTCTGACCCATTCAGAGGAGCCTAGGGTGCTCAGTTTGAGACCCTCATCAGTCGATTCCGACGGAGGAATCTCTAGGGCGCATTTTCCAGCAGCAGTTGGTGTGCATTTTCCCAGGGGGATCGATCCAGGGTCTAGACAGATCAACAGAGGGTCGATTGTCAAGATGTCAATCACCAGGACTGTGTGAGAGGGCAAGGCACATTGTTTGAGACAGTTTCCAGTCAGATCTGAGGTGTGTAGCCACCAGGCACACAATCTAGTCTTGCAGCGGTTGTCGTGTGAGTTGTCGTAGCTCGCAACAGATTATGCAACTCATACCTTATCCAACATCAGTCTTCTATTATCTGGGTATCATCCTTCTAGTTTATTTCTTTATTGTATTCCGACGAAGATCCACTTAGATCTTATCTAGCCGAGTGATTCTCTATTTCAGCCGTATACGACATTGTAACCAACAAAAAACTCATAATATATGATTTATAGTCTTTGTGTCATTTTCTATCTGTATGCTTATTCATATGCTGTTAAACAACTTATTTATCTACACACACATGCAAAAACACCAAGCATGTTAAACCCAACAACTTAAACGTTTATTTCTTTATTGTATTCCGGCTAAGATCCACTTAGATCTGATCTAGCTGAGTGATTCTCTATTTCAGCCGTATACAACATTGTAACAACAGAAAACTCATAATATATGATTTACAGTCTTTGTGTCAATTTTTATTTGTATGCTTATTCATATGTTGTTAAACAACTTATTTATCTACACACACATGCAAAAACACCAAGCATGTTAAACCCAACAACTTAAACACATCCAGAAACCCCCAGTGTATTAGATTAGACAGTAGACACAACAGAGTGACAGCTTTTTCAAGACTAGTCGGATCTGGGATACTACAACCCAAGAGAGTGGGGCGTCTCCATGAAAGAGGGAACAAGATGTGTCAAAGGTACAACATCTAGCCTCGAAAGGCCTCCAAGCGGATAGATCCACAACCATCTCCTTCAAGTAGGCAAGAAAACCCTAGATCTAGGGTTTGAAACCTCCTAGATCTCCTCCAAGGTGGATGTGTAGCTCTCCAAGGTGAACGTCCTCCTCAAAGTATGCAAGGACCAAGTAATAGCTCATAAAGTGGCACATGTGACCTTTTGAGTGGAATGTCCGATCAAGAAACTTCAAAAAGGTGGACATCCTCAAATAGATGCATAAAACATGGGTTGTGTTGCCTCAAGAGCTAGGGCGCTCTTCACCATGGGCATACATCAATAATGATCTCCCCAAATAACCAAAATGTTTAAGCAAAAAAGGTGGGGCGTTCCTCAAACGAGTGGTCAAAATGCGGCGAGAATTTTCCCACAACAGATTTTGAAAACACCACTACTCTACAATTTTTGTCGGAATTTCTATTATGACCACATTTTGAAAATCCCGTGGCCGCTCTGCATCTAATGGTATTGATTTGGCATAAGCACTTTTTCGAAAGATAATTGCTACTAAATCTAGGCCTCCCTCAAAATATGTAATGAAACCCTAGATCTAGGGTTTGGAACCTCTTAGACCTTCTCCAATGTGGGATGTCTTCAACAATGAGTGCAAGCAACCTTCTTCAAGATGGATGTCTAGCCAAAATAGGGCATGAAACCATGAAGGACCTCCTCAAGAGATTTGTGGCATCTCCCAAGGTGGACGTCCTAAACTACAATATAGATAATTGTGCAATAATGCTCCAAGAGAGGTGGACGTCCTCCTCAAGTCAAGTTCTAAGAAGGTGGATGCATGAAACAGGGCACCAAATCCATGAAGAAGAGATGTGAAAGTCATCAATGTTCATTCCTTGAAGAAAGGGGGCAACCCCTCATTAACCAATAACATAGGATTATGCCTCAACATGTGTGCAAGATACTTCTCCAAAGTTGGCACATATGATCAATGATGCATGAGAAGGTGTGCATGGTGGCCTTACAAGGTGGAGTGTTCAACGATAAAGCATCAACAAGTGTGCAACAAACCACTCAAGCTCAAGGTTTGAGATGTAACAACTATCCATAAGTATGCCAAGGGCTAGCTTGATAAAGCAAGGGATCAATCATAAAATAATGTGCAATGTGCTAGATCCTTGGAGGAGGGAGTCAAAACAAGCCATATATGCCCATTAACCATATGCCAAATCATCCAAGTGATCAAACAACTCATCAAGAAGGGGGAGAACCTCATCGAAATGTACAATATGTCTTCAAATGTGAGCTCAAGAAGGGGGACAACCTCATCAAAATGTACAATATGTCTTCAAATGTGAGCTCAAGAAGGGGAGCGTTCTAGGTAGAACCATTCTCCATACCACAAGCAACCCATCCACATGTGAATATCATCCATAAGAGCTAGGGAATTGGAGAAAATGAGCCCTAACCATGCCCATGTTCTTCCTTCCAACTAACAAACCATGTGTAAGCAAGTGAGTGTATTCCAAGCGCTCTATGCCATGATGAAGCCAACTGAATGATCAAGCCAATGCAATGTCCACTTAGCCCCAAAATGCTAGGGCGTTCCACCAAGGGATCCATACATCCTCATATCCAATCATCTAGCAAGGAGTGGAGACTAGGACATCACATGATCAAGTGTAATGCTATCTCTATATGATAAACAAGTATACCAAGTAAAACACCATCAAAACCTATAGCACATCATCATCCATGGCATCATCAAGTACAAGTTGGGAGGTAACAACTCCTATCTTCAAGTTGCTTGTATTTGCGTGCGAAGATTAATTCATACTAATTGCTATCACGAAAGTATCTTTAATGTTGCAAAAACTGTTGGTTTGTTAAAGGTCTCATCAATTGAATGGTTGATTAGAGTACTGCATCTTGAATATAAAGATGCCATGGTTGTATATATATAACAATCAACTTGAATAGAAAGCATCATTCAAGAATTTTCTTGGTATAATTCTCTCGATATAATCACAAGAAGTGAAAAGCAATGCACGTAGAATGGTACGGTGTGTTGATTAGCATAGAAGAAGGAAATACATATGAGACAGTGCAGAGGAAGTTGAACATTTAAGTGAGGTGGGGATCTAAAGCAAGATGATGGAAGTTGAAGAGTTGTGCAAACAAGAAAAAGTTTGGAAGTTGAACAATCAAGAGAATACATAGTTAGAATATGCATTAAGAGAGTTAGCCAAGTTAGATTGCAGAGTTGGACAAGAGTCAAGAAGAGCATCGGAAGATCTAAGACTCTGTTGTAATAAAATCTAGCACCCTCAAAGTTGTAAAGTCTCAAGCACCAAGGTGCCAGTTTTGTGCAACTTAGAAAGGCTACCCATTGTCACCTTAGCATCTCTTCCTCTCTCTTTTGGTTGGCTCTTCTCCAACTCAAGGGGGGATTTCCTAAAGGTAGGATTATCAAAGCTATGGAGTGGGGGCTCAAGGTGAAAATCAAGAGTAAGCCTTGATAAAACAAAGTGTTGTAGTATGGTTCGTGGAAGTAGAAATGGAAAAGTGTAACATACAAAATATGTATAATATTAAGTAATAATAATAAATCATAAATAATAATAATAATAATGAATAGTTATTAATTGTCTAAGGGGCGCATCCTTTCATGGATAGTCACCATATGTGCCTTTAGGTTCTCTATATATTTGGCACATTCATCATTGTACATCATCAATCTATCTATTATCTTATCTCATTATATACATTCTTATTCAGTATATATTCTTGTCTAGTATGGATTACGGTTGTTTACCCCATTTATGATGGATGTCCGTGGTAAGAACCAGACTGGTTCTTTACATTGGTATCAGAGCTACGTTTTTGATCTCGGCCCTTGGCCACAAACTTTTATTAGACCTTGTCTGATTCAGTCTTTAGTCTTTGAATACCCCCCATATCTCAGAGTTTCTCTGATCTTTCCAGGTTTTTGACCACATTCAACCCTCGGGCCACAAAAAAAAAACTCAGAAATTCCATTACACAAAAAAAAACAAGAAAAAACAAGTTTCCATGAAAGTAGATTTGGGATGGATCATTGTCAAAAAAATGCAACATATTACTTCAGGAATTCGAAAATTATATCATTTTGTTTTGTCAAGTGTCGCAACTACAAAAACAAAGGTTCATGAGAAGACAGTTCGAGCTAGAACAAGAGACGGGTCTTTTTCTAATCATGCTTTGAGGACAAAGCATTTTTAAGGGGAAGTCAATGTAACATACAAAATATGTATAAAATTAAGTAATAATAATAAATCATAAATAATAATAATAATGATGATGATGATGAATAGTTATTAATTGTCTAAGGGACACATCCTTTCATGGATAGTCACCATATGTGCCTTTAGGTTCTCTATATATTTGGCACATTCATCATTGTACATCATCAATCTATCTATTGTCTTATCTCATTATATACATTCTTATTCAATATATATTCTTGTCCAGTATGGATTATGGTTGTTTACCCCATTTATGATGAATGTCCGTGGTAAGAACCATATTGGTTCTTTACAAAAAGGGGGTATGGGAAACAGAGGAAATGGAGGAGAAACAAGGGAATAAAATGACGAGGGACCGATGCCTATCAATTTAAGGGCTAATGGAGTCACGAGACATTGGAAAATAAGTGGACTGATTTTTCATCGTCAAATACTTTGAGGTAGGCTATGAGGTAGAAATACTAATTTGACACCTTCCCATGAAAGATCTAGTTTGATAACTTCATCAATTAATTGTATAACCAAGGTAAAATGAACTTATTAGATACATTGAATCTTAAGGTTCTTGCTGGAAATTATGATGTGGAAACTAATTTTGGAGGGCTTAATTTGCCACACATCAATTTAACATAAAGGTGTTATCTACTAGTTGAATTATTGTCCAATCGACAACCATATATGATAGAAGAAAGTAATACAAGCATAAATAAGACAATAGGGAGAACCTTTTCACATTGCTTATTCCAAGATGAGTAGTGTTCTCATTCCTAGGCCTTTATGTTAGAGTCAAAGCAAGAAGTTCCTACAACACATTTACAACAAATGAATGGCATATAGAATAACCATACTACAAAACAATAATACCTCACTTCTTCATTAATATTCAAATTTGATACACAAGAGAGCTCAACATCATCATCTCCAAGCTGCTTGGGGGTTTGGGGGCAAAGCCCCTGAATTTTTTTTTTGGGTTGTTTTTAGTCCATTTTTGTCCTATTTTTGGTAGGCCTGGCGATTTTTTCGATCGTGGCACAATATTATTGCAAGATTTAAGAGAATATCACGATATTTTTGCGAAGGAAAATACCGTGATTTTTTCCCTCGAAATTATCGTCTCTGAAAATATTGTGATGTTGTTGATATTCTCATGATATTGGAAACACTGGATAAAACAATAAAATACTTCTCCTTGGAGAATGCTTCATAATCACCATCCCAAAAATAGCAAGTGGTCCACAAGATGCATGCATGCATGCACATACAATAGAATAATGCTATTCAAGTAACCACTTCCATGAGACTAGTCAACAAATGATAAAATGTTGAAGTGGTTACAATACTCCTCCATATGTGCACCCTCCATGAATGATGAGTGAGAAAATAATAAAATAATCTCCCTAGGAGAATTCTCCATAACCTCCTCCAAAAATAGTAATGTGGTCCATAAGCTGCATGAACATGTGTGCGATAAATATTGTCCATGAAGCATGTGTGGGCTAGGCTGCGGGGGAGCGCCCCCCCTCCCCCTCGCTCCCGCTCCCGAAGAGCGCTCCCAAAGGGAGCGTTTTTCGGGAGAGCGCTCCCTAGGAAAAAAAAACGCTCCCTGCCTTAAAAACGCTCCGTGCCTTAAATACGCTCCCAAAAACGCTCCCCGTCTTAAAAAGTCTCATAACCATGCTTGGAAGCAGAACTTTTGGGTGAATATGATGGTGATCATATACTCGGAGGAGACATGCCACATCCAAGCTGGCTGATTCCTCATCACATACATGGTGGACATTATCAGCATGATTAAGCACAGGGATTTTGTTGATCCCTTGATTTTTGAAGCCAACTTATAGCTGCCTCTTGGACTTGTAGCTGCTGCTTTTTATGCATCCAAATGAAGAAATGAGTCCATACCTTTGAGACAACAGTCCAACCATAATATAAAAGTAAAAGGGATAACCTTCCCACGTGCAACACGCATATACAAACTGTATACCTAAACTTATGTAAAACAAAGACCTTCCTGTAAACTAGCTGCAATGAATGCCATCAACACAGGCTTCTGCTGCTAGATTCATTCTTAAGCTTGCACAGGAAATTATACTTTTGTCATTTGCATTCCCTTCTTGGGGTTGGGAGCTGACCTCCATCAACTAACTGTAAGTCCCTGACATCTTTACCCTCGTGAGAGTGTCAAACAGTACTCAGTTAGTGCATTCTCTGTTGGTCAGAACTATGCTACAATCAACCAAAAAGGGTGGGCTTATATCAACTCTCTAATAGCACCAGATCAAAACACTTTTTTGTAGCTCACAGGGCAGCATCCCTTTGTGTTTGCAGCTCCATCCACTGGTCATAAAAATGGCTTAGTCAGCAGCAAAAATTGATCCTAGATCTGAAAATGACACTAGCAGAATGCGTAAAAAATGCTCATGCATTTTGAGGGGTAACAGTGTGTATTTCTTTTTCTTTTTTTTGCATATGAACATAATGCCACTCACGTCCGATTAACATACTCGAAAGGCCAATGAACCCACTGTTGGTTTTCTTCATATAAGATATAAGAGATATTCGATATATTATTACAATGATGAGTGTTCCATATATAGGGAACATAAGGTGACCATCCATGAAAGGATGCGTCCCTTGAATAATCAATAACTATTTGTTATTATTATTTTGAATAATCAATAACCATTTGTTATTATTATTTACTTATTATATACTATAAGCACAATCTAATTAATAATTATGACATTAATATTATGGAGAATGCCTCCGATGTTGTCCAACATCGGACTCCCTCTCACAACTAGGGAGAGACATTCTCCGCACATGCCACTCTTTGTCTTTGGAGCAAAACTAGGACCCCATGTCTGTTCCGCCCGTAGCATCCACCCCACCTAGGAAACTCCTTCTACGACTCTCTCTCCGAGCCAATTAACTCTCTAAGATTAGGATCACTTGATATGTGCATGTAATAGTATATAGCATCTTGAGTCTCTATCATTCATAGTCAAATCAACATTACTAAGGAAAAAGACCACAACATCTTTCACCACAAAAACACACCTAAGGAGTGAATGCTCACTGATACAACTGGACACGTGGAAAGTAATCTCACACCTCCTCGAGTCCATATTATTCCTTTGTCATGATCAAGGAAGGTCTATGGTTTAACATTTACCACAAGCACCTTACATAAAGTCGTATCCCATCTCCCTAGACCTGCCTCAATATAGAGAAGTTATGCCCGGATGTCACCATCAACACTCTCTGGCTAGGAGGTATCTTCCATAGTTACATTAACCATCAGTCTGCAGACATGTAGTCTCAGCCAGCAGTACAAAACCAACATAGTAGTAAAATATTTGTCACACATGGCACCACCAGGTGGACTTCTAGAGGCTAATCCATCTAGAAACACTTCTAGAGGCTGGGCTAACTCCCAGGATCGCTATTATGTCGTAATGCACTTATCCCTTTGGAATAAGAGTCCCCTACATAACTCAACCTCAAATCATGAGGAGTACCATCTAGGAGAAATTTGGTCACACATGGCACTCCACGGAATTCTAGAGGCTACACCTCTAGAAACACTAGGGTCAACTCCCAGGCGACGCCAAGGTCAACTCCCTTGACATGTCCACATTTTCTCTCCACAAGGGACATTAGGATATAATCCCAAACACACTTATCCCTTCTCTGACAAGTGTCACAGATCAACTCAACCCACCACAGAGGAGTAAGATTTGGAGAAAGTTTGTCACATGGCACTCCATGTGGACTCCTGTGAGGCTACATCCTCTAGAAACACTTGGGTCAATTCCCATAGTGTATGACGCCAAGGTTCAACTCCCTTGACATGTCCCATGTTCTCTCCACATGGGACATTGGGTTATAGACCAACCGCCACTTATCCTTTTCTCGATAAGTGCCCCACTCTCACCCTTCTGAGTAAGTGTCATCATGCATCAAATCAACTCGGGCCACGAGGGAGTACGCATTCGAGAATATCTCGTGAAGTCAGAACATCAACACTACCTCTCAACGAGGGAGGCATTCTCTCCCACACCAAGTCTATCAATGGAAGTACTTTGCAAACTTCATCCCCGCTTCTGGTAAGAAGACGCGAACTCGCTTCATCTGGTAGGGAAGGTACCGCACTACCTCTTCCCGACTATGTCTTGGATGAAATGATACTTGATTCAAGGTGGTTCGATTTGTCAGGAAACACCGGGATTACCGTAGGATTCACACAACTTTAGTTACTATAATGAATAATGGTGGAATCCAAACACATGTTCAATAATAAATCAAGACGGAGTTTGTGAAGTTTTGCCACCGCCTTTACCTGGATCATTATACTTAATGCAATGTATTCTCGCCTGTGATCAAAGCTATAGGTTCGTTTCTACAATCTTCAGAAACCAAGGAAAATCCCAGTGAAGCAACACTGGCAGTGTTCTTTTCCGTCTCCATGGCCCCTCAGCCTTCCACCGAAATAATATATCCCCGCCATATCATATCAATACTAGAAATATATATCAGACCATGTCGAATCGCGGCTCGCTAGCAGCTCTGTCACATGTTTCACAAACAATCTAGCGATCTATCTCATCTAAATTATAAACTGGCTATGTGCACTCATTGCATAGCAAATATTTCTTCTCATGTTAACCATATACATCACCATCTAACTGTACCGCCCTGCATGCAGCTCTATCAATTTCGGCTAAAAATCGAAGAAGACACACTTAGTTTCTACAGATTCGTCATTATTGTATAGAAGCCAATGGGTTTGAAGTTTAGTATCTCAAACTTTCACACTTAACTGCACTTCCCTTGACTGAAGATCTCTATCGGGGTCAGCCACACCAAGTATAGTGCTAATGAAGTAGTGGATCATACCAAGGTCCTTACCCCAACTTAGAGGCCAATTCATACTTTCATTCAACAACAAGGCTCTATGTACTGGTGAGGAATAAATCATCAAACTAGAGGACCAAAATCAAGGAATCACCATTGGGGCCTTGTAGTGTGTTAGATCAATACTTTTTATTGCCCCAAACTCATCAAGTATTCATCAATCCTCGTGTATACCAAGCTCGAGGTGTTTGCTTGAGTCCATATAGGGTCTTCTTCCTGCGCCACATGAGACTCCTTCTCATGTAAGACGAAACCATTTGGTCAGTTGATGTATATTTCTTCCTCAATCTCCATTGAGAAAGGTCACTTTCACATCCATCTCATGTAGTTTCCAAACCCATGGATGCAACTAGGGCAATAATCGCCGGATATAAGTGTATTGAGAAAAAAGAGAAAATGTCTCTTCATAATCTATTCTCTCACCGAGAATCCTCTAGTGAATAAAATCTCGCTTTTGTGCCTCTCATGCTCCCCCGGCTAACTGTAGTTTGATTAGATCCATTTAGAAGTTACTGCAAACTTCCTCGTCTCAACAATATCCTACACATCATTTTCATGATGGATTGATACTCATCCATCATGGCATCTCCATAATGATGACTAGTTGCCTCCTCACAACAAGAAGGTTTAGAATCAATGATGTGGCTCATAGTCATGATAACAATAAATATCTCTCAGGTATCTTGCTCTCTTAAGGTCCAATCTTCTGCTCTTTTACCAATCTATCTCCACCAAGGATGCCATCTATATGATATTCCTTTGAAGACCTAATTGTACCCATATTCAGACATAATCAATCAATCTATATAACCTAAAGTGTCCAACCCTCAAAGCTTTAATCCTTTGTAGCGCCTCCTCGTGAGTCATGTTCCTCAAGGAATGTTGTTCTGAACATACACTACCATGGATGTCTTCCATAGAACATAGGTAAATGTTGATCACTAATCATCAGCTTGACTGCCTCAAGAATAGATCTATTCTTCCTCTTTATGAATCTCCCATTTTGTTGAGGGTTGTGAGAAACAATGTAATCCCTCTTGATCCCTACCTAAAACATCTCTAGGACACGAGGTTCCCTCATGGAGCCAATGTGCCCCAAGACATATCGAGGTTTCCCCATGAAACCAATGTCTTGGTTCCTTCATCTAGTAATCCACTAATTACTATATATAATCAACTAGTAGCATAATCGCTACTACCATGCCATCATATCTCAAATCATCCTGGCCACATTCTTTATGACTATACAATCACAAGTATCACACTACTCACTGCAATGTCAGTCTGGCACACAATTGTTTCCATGTCATAGTAGTACACACCTATTGTCCAAAGACACAACCAATTTAGGGGTCTCCATTACCTGCTAGGATGTTTTCCCTCTCCCAGTCTTATTCACACCTAGCCACCCTGCATGGCATAGGGAAGAATACAACCATAGCCTCATTCACACCTATCCACCTCGCAGATGGCTTCGTATTTGTGCCCACCTGAAAGCATTACTCCCTCGGGCCACCTCCTCACATGACTTCAATTCAATTAGGGAAACTCTGTTCAGAGGGGTTTATCGCTGTGAGGAGAGAAAATACTCACACCTCCTCTTTAACTAGGCAGGACATTCTTGAGTGATTTCACAGGCTTGAATATTTCGCCAACACTTCGAATCCTTTCTACCATGGTACCAAACATGTCAATTATAAAATGTCTCCGAACCCAAGACTCATATACAACATTAGCGTTGACAACTAAATAGAATTCCTTTGTAGCCTGAACTGCAAGTAGGCACATATTAATAGCCTCACTATGTCGTGACAGTGGCATCCTCGCTTGGTGCTCGTCCCATTGTGGACGCCAAACATTTACATTAACACTATATACATGACCTTTTCTCAATGGTAACTTGATTTTGAAAGGAAACTCGACCTCAACCATAATCGATATGATAGAATGGGGTGCAAAGAATCAAACATTCCACTCCACATGGGTGCAAACAATTAGAAGTATTCTCAACCTCCAACGATCTCTCAAGAGTATCTTCTTGGATTTTTTGACCAATCACTTGGATGCGGGCAATAGATCATATCCCATACTCTTTGTTATTCTAACGGATCTAGAGGCAATTATCACTAAAACCAAGAGTATATACAATTGTATGCACAAGGAACCCCCATTCATTAGTTAGAATTACGCTTAACTTGAAAATCTAGATACCCTACTACATAAAGCATTGGTAGGTGGTCCAAACCCGATCAATCACTCGAGCAATGTTTAAATTTTTCCGAACTTCATGGTCACAAAACTGTAACATGAACTCAAATCAGGTGACTAAGGTTTGCCAATGCGGCCACTATTCGGCATGCAGCCCATGACGTTGTTGGTTGACAACCTTTATAGACAACAAACTGGCCATGCCAAGAGAACTCCATTGTCTCTCCTCCCGGCCCCAAGACTTCACTCACCAAGGATCCGTGGAACCTCCTCGTATCTCCTACGAATGACTCTCACAAAGACGGCGTGTCGGGGGATGGAACCATATGACCATGTGCCCAAAAACGTCTCCACATATCTATCTAGTTATCGTTGGAGAAGGAGACCTTACTGGATTCATTCATCCCAGATATTCGCGTGGAATAAGATGGATCGAGTTCAATCAAGCAAATTTAGAGCTCATCATTGTTGTTTTCCTAGTCCCTCCCATGAGGGAGTAAGGCCCAATCCGCTTCCTCGATAAATTCATGTTGGTTTCTTCATATAAGATATAAGAGACATTCGGGATAGATATTCGATATATTATTACAATGATGAGTGTTCCATATATAGGGAACATAAGGTGACCATCCATGAAAGGATGCATCCCTTGAATAATCAATAACTATTTGTTATTATTATTTACTTATTATATACTATAGTTAATAATCGATTAATAATTATATTATTAATTATTATCTTTAGAGAATGTCTTCCCGATGTTGTCCAAACATCAACACCCACAACCCCTAGGCCATCCAAAGATCAACCTGCCTTTGTGATGAAAATCACAAGAGTAGTGAAAACATTCACTAGTGTAGACCTCATGAAAAATGAGGGGTAACAGGGTCATCTCTCTCATGAAGCTATACAAGTTTTCATCTCTAGGTCATATATCTCCATTAAATTGTCTTCTATGTGCATGACATCATCACTAATCATGTCATTCGCTTCTACTCCCACTTTTGGCAAACCATTCACTAGGCACAGTTTCCTTCCATTACTTTGAATTTCATTGTTGGATACTTCTTCGGGCTCTGTTTCATTGGGGTAAGCTATCCTTGTGCTGCTCATCTGCAAAAGTCTTCATTTTCACCTTCACCTTCATCATTGTCATTACTCCATTATTTCCTTCGTCCATAGTCACTCAAAAGCAAGTTGGCTTGAACAACTCATTCTCTTCCATTTGTTGATAAAATTTTTGACCATCTAAAGTATAGTCTCCATGCGTACACTTGTCAACCTCTTTCTCTGGAATTGTTCTGCCACTGGTTGGTTCCTTACATTGGCCATTACATCCTATTTGTCAGTTTGTTGCTACACTCTTCTTGTCATTAAATGCTATTGTCCACTCATGTAATTTTTGTTCATCCAATTTGAGCAGCAATTCTAACCTGAATCATTAAGGATGTAAGAAGAGCAAGGATAGAGATTATGTAATAAGGTTAGCTTGCAAGGTATGTGGGTAACCTCAGCCATTCGTGGTAATAAGGCTAGTCTTGGTAATACTAATAACCTTAACAATAACCTTACTTAATGATTCATCCAACGACTAACCTTATTACTAGCATGAAAAGATGGCATGAAAAGTATGTGGGTAATACAGAGTAACACAAGTTTTTTAATGTATGAGATATTTTCAGTAAGGAAGGATCAAGCATGCCTCTCCATTATACAGGAAATAATACAAAGTAGTTTCTTGAGTTTAGTGAGAAACATCCTTAAGGACCCAACGCAAATGGAAGAGACCTTGGAAAAGCTCTAACTTCCATCCGTTGATAAATTATTTTTTCACAGGGACACATTGATATATACAGAAGATGCCTAGAGAATCAATTTTGGATGAAATAAAGGTAGGAAATGACTATAGCATATTTAAAACTTTGATCCACAGATTAAGAAGATGGCCATGGAATACCTTTAAGGCAACATAACTAGGACAGAAAAGCAGTTAATATGCCAAAAATGGAAAAAAACAGACTCAGGTCAGCTAAAGCATCATAGAAAAGGTGGAAGCACAGAAGGGTGCAGAGAGAAAAGAGGGCACAAAAAGTATGTGGCTCATATATATTATAAAGTAACACAATCTATTTACAGTATGAAATAGCTAGATAACTGAGGCATTTTTCATATTAATTTCAAAATCATTCGTCAAGAAGCTGCAACGTGCAGTTCGTAATATATGTATCGAACTGCAGTTCGTCAAGAAGCTGCAACGTGCAGTTCGTAATATATGTGTACTAAATGGTTGATGCTTTAATGATCATCACTAATCAATTAGTTAAATGATCTTATATCTATGTTTTCATGTTTTTTGCAATTGATTCAACATTCTGCATGTTTTATATTTATATATATATATATATATATGCATCAAAATATATATTTTTTATGTATTATATAAAAAACACTCCCGCTCCCGTAGATTTTTGAAAATCTGCGCTTCCCGCTCTCACTCCCGCTCCCCGCTCCCAACAGCCTTGGTCCTAGGCATGCTGATTAAACAACCCAGATCAGCCTATTTATCTTAGCCTAAGTCTAACTTAGGCAATCAACAAAAAATTCTGTTTGAGTGGATTGTGGGGCCCAATCTAGTGGGGTGCACGGCTTAGTGTTTTGTGGGGCCCAACCCAAGTGGGGTGCACCTCTTTGGAGCTTTGGAGGCTGATCTTGGCACACAATTCAAGGCAGAAAGGTGGCTGAAGATGAGATAAAGAGAGGGGCTAAGGGTGAGGGACACACACATTCCTCATTTGTGAGATTGAGCAAGTGAGCAAGAGAAAGAGGGTGATCTTCTGGCTAAGAAAGAAGGGCAACCTGGGCTGAGGAAGAGGGAAGCACAGCAGCAAGAGTGCAGGCTGTACCTACAACAGAAAAGAGGCCGAGTTTGTGGCCGTACAACAACTCAAGAGGAGGCCGTACCTGAGGCCAAACAACAACAGAAATAGAGACGATTTCTTAGGGCCGTACTGGGCATTTTCAGCTGGCTGTACAGGCCAGATTTGTTGGGGAAGACAGGCCGTACAGCTGGGCCATATAGTCAAGAAGTTGGCAGAAATTCTGTAAGAAAATTTCTGAGTGTTTTCGCTGCTGTAATACTTATTCCTCTGAGGCCAATAAATATTAAAATCCCTCTTTGCTGGTGTTCCCCACATTGGGGTTTCCAGGGTATTTCTTGTGTCCTTGTTTATTATGTGCTTGGTTTTCTGTTAGTTTATGCTGTGCTATTTTGGTTTATAACTCAGCTGTAATATGTATGCATAATTTTCTGAGTTTATATCAGCATTGAGTAAATTCTGGTTAGATAAAATTATTGGCATAATATTCTGTTGCTGAGTTATAGAAAGTCAATAGCATAGAAGACCTAGGCTTGGAGGTCAATGTCAAAAGGGGGAGGTTTTCTCGAGAGGAGGGTTTTCCAAAAGGTCTTTGGGGAGTGATGGAGGGAGTCAAGGAGCTCATGTCGTCTAGGTACACAAAAATCATTTTCTTTCGTCGAAGGAGACAATGATAATCTTGATGCATGGAGGGTATGGAAGGATGGTCACGGGCTAGGAAAAAATGAAGCCTCAGATGCATGGACTTACTTTAATCATCGTTCTAATGATTCATGGGGTGAGACCTATGAGGACAAGACAATGAGGAATGCTGAACTGTGTTGGGAAATAATTCGGGCACTGCCTCCGAAAAGCATGTGATAAAAACTCGCAGTTTGTTGTGATGGTAGAGGGAGAAGGGTAATTAGACATGATGCGTAAGGTGGGTGGAAAATTTATTGGCATATTAAGCGCTGACATGGGTTGTGTTGTGGTGACTGTTGGGGGACCTTGAGGTAGGGAGGAGGAGGATGGAGAGACAACATGAAGAGTAAAAGTCTAAAAAACATGATCAGCAAGGGGGATCTGGTGGGAGATTAAAAAATCTTGAATATGGGGGATCAAGGATTGGTTGGAAAGAGTGTAATCCACCATACTCATTCCCCCACCATGAGGGAAGCAAGTAAATGTGATGGAATTTAGAAAGCAAGGTACCCCATTAAGAATATAAAGACCATTTGACACTCAATTAGAGAAGATGTCGCCTGTAAGTTGTGACAAGATTATTCCCATCTTCAGAGGCTCTTTGCAAATCAAAATTCTTCAAATACATTATACAACTTTTGAATGCAAAGCTCATCATCTATAAGATCATGTATAGGCATCTAATGGGTCCCGGTGTAGGATTTCAAGTCACCCAAAAGAATAAAGCCACCCATCGAGGAATAATGAGATGTCTCAAGATAAAGGTGTAGGTGTAGATCATCATCCTTGTGCAGAACGAAGGATGAGGAAACAAGGTGGAAATAACAAATTGCAATGAAGGCATTCCAAAGAGGAGGTGGGCCCCTTCGGACTCGAATACACATGTATCTAGAGTGCACATCAAAAGCCAATAGTGAAACCCTACACCAAAAGCAATCATGAATGAGACATGCCACCCCCACTAGAACTACAAACATTGCTTGATCTTCGAGTCCCACACATAGAAGCTGGGACCCAATAGTAACTTATAACAAAGGGAGAGATTGAAGGGATCTCATGGGTCTCAGTGAGGAAGATAAGATCTTGTTGTGAAACCACATCACGAAAAGTACCATGAGAAGACCATACTACACGATTGCAATTCCAACAAATGATAGAGATGCTACCATCTCTCATTGAGACCTGACAAAAACGTAATTTAGTCGGTCAAGCATGTGACCATCATGCAGGGGGAAGGTAGTCACAAATCACTGCCTTGCCATTGGGAATTACTACCCATTTCTTATCATTCCTTGCACCCATGACTTGAGCATAGGCCTCTTGGAGCTCCTCCATTTGAAGTCGTGTGAGATCCTCTTAGAGTTTTTTGACTTGTTGAAAGGCCTCAACATCAGTTTCCCAGAATACTTTTGTGATTCATCAGACAGCTCCTTGTTAGATGGCCATGCTCATGGCATGCTTTGCATTAAAAGAGTATTTACTTATAATCAATGGCTTGGACCCACTCGTTATCTTGGCACTACAGTCCAGGGTGGAAGAGATGTGTCACATGTGTCAAGTGCATGTATCAACTAAGTATTGACATCCGACTTCTAATACAAAAAAAAGAAAAAGTAGTGCAAAATGCAAATAAATAAATAAAATAGGGTTTAAAATAGCATAGATCCATCTTAACCCCATATCTTTTAAGCATTGAGAGATTTGCACATGGTTTTGTTTTATCCATCTCCATGCTTAACACTTCTAGGTTAATATGGATCTATGCTAGTAAAATCCAAATCCAAACATTTGTTACAAGATTCCTTGGTCTTTTACAGAAGATCTAACTACTGATGTATATGTGACACTTGTGACAAAACTTGGCCTCTAATTGTTTAACTTCGGAAGGTACTAACTTATAGTTGACTGACAAGGAATTGATGTTATATATCTGGTGGTTACCATGCTATAGCTTTTTCTTCCCAGCATTTTTCACCTGCATAGGTGGACTGTTTGTTTTGAAAAGTCTCAAGGACTCTCACAAGAGCACATTTTGAATATCTTTATCTGGTACCGCATATGATTCTATTCTCATGTTATCTTCAATGGTAAATGTAAATCATAGAAACCATTTTTAATTTTTAGTTACCTTGAGAAGTTTGCTGACTCGTGAAACTTTCATATGGACCTGCTTAATTGCAGAGTTCTTTTTGGTATTTCGTGGCGGTAAACTCCAAGAAAGCACAATATTTTCGAATATAGGAGACAGCACAATATTTTCGAATATCGTAGAAGACTGGAAGTTCAAATATCATATTCTTAATACTTTTTTAATCGTGGCCTATTGGGATTGGTTTTAAGTGTTGGAATTTTGTTTCATGTTCTGTATGTTTTTCTCAGTTTGTCCTTTCTTGTGCAAGAATCTTTGCTTAATAGTTTTTCCATGAAAATTTCCTGTGGATTGCTTTCCATCATTATGCAGAAACAAATACTTTAAACTTGATACAAAAAAAACCTATTTAGTATCAATCATAGCGTTAAAATTGTCAGCATTTTCTTGTTTGCTTCTGCGGATGAAGAATATTCAGTTCTATTGTCTGAATGATTGGTGGACTGTTATGCAGGAAAGAGAAATTGCAGCTGCTGCCGAGAAGTTGGCCGAGTGCCAGAAAACAATTCTTGTGTTAGGGAAGCAATTAAAGGATCTTGCTTCTCCAAGTGTCTCTCCAGATCATTCCTCCTTATCTCCTGATTTTCCTATGCCTGACAAGGTATCTCCTAGTACAAATTTGCATGCTTCTCTTTTGGACCACATGAAATCTGACAACAAAAGTGACAAAACACAAGAGCATAATTTATCAACCGAGGTGCCAAAGACCAAAGAAATTCTATGGCCTAGAACTGACAGGGAGAAAAAAACTCAGCAAGAATTGGCTATTACAAAACCCCGCAACACTGGATTACTCTATGGTTGGCAGACGCCAATAGATACCCCTAGAATCAGTGTAGATCAAGTTGAGAAACAGTCTAGTGGAGGCAACTCCGATAATGCTGCAACTGTTGTCTCCCCCGCTAAATCTCCTGGGAGATTCTTGAGTATCAGGACTAAAGGGACAGGAAACAACACTTCAAAGTCAACAAGTGGCGGGGAGGCTGTTTCCACGTCACCAAGTAAGCATACTCATAATCATAGTGGAGGCGGGTTTAGCAGATTCTTTTCTCGTACAAGAAATGTGCATTGAAGCAATTACATTCCAAATCTAATCCAGAGAAGATGATATTGTAATTAATTTCGTTATGATTTTGATGTATGGAGCTTGAATCTGCTCAGCAACTATGTCGTTGTCATTAACTGGTCATTTGGCACTTTCTCTCTCTCTCACTGTCTCAATATACAGTCAAATCTCAAGGACATTCGGTCGATAAGGAGAGCTCTCGGATGTTTTGTTTGTGCATCTCTCTACAATAACTCATTGAGAATGAGAGGCTAACAATAGATTTCTATATCATGAAAAGCTCAACCGGAGATTAGTCCCATGGTGAAAGTAAATAAGGGTTGTTTATGTAGCAACGAGCTAGAAGAAAATTAACAAATGCAGTGCAAAACTGGCAAAGTTGAAAGCATTCCATAGACTACATGTGGCAATAAGAGCTTGTGGAAGTATA
This sequence comes from Picea sitchensis, assembly GCA_010110895.2. Lineage (NCBI taxonomy): Eukaryota > Viridiplantae > Streptophyta > Pinopsida > Pinales > Pinaceae > Picea > Picea sitchensis. Next base: position 115,468 of record SNQJ01S0022967.1, on the reverse strand, counting down.
GAAAGTGGGAGTTTTACCGATCAACATGACGATGAAAGGGTTATGCTACTGTATAGAAATGACATAAAAAGCCTTGGGTTTTTAAGGTCATCAAAACAATGGAATTCGACGCTGTGTAAAGATCAAAGGTTGGCTTAAAAATATGTTTGATGTAAAATGCTACCACAATATAATCTGTCTCAAATGACTTCCAAGTATAAATTATTTTATTAAAATGCTATCACAATATAATCTGTCTCAAACGACTTCCAAGTACAAATTATTTTATTTCATTTGTTCTTTTCTGTTCTACTGTTTCCTTTCTTACCATATCCATGATAATCATACATGGTTTTCAAGCAATCAACATAGATCCACCTTAACTTTGGATCTATTAAGCACCAAGAGAGATCCAAAAAAATTGAGATGCAAATCTATTGATATGTAAAAGATCCTAAATTAAGATGAATCTACATTGGTGTGCATATATATATATATATATATATAATCTTTGGTATGTGTCCTTTGCTTGGTATATGCCTTCTAACAAAGATTGCTTTAGATTTCTCTTCATCCAATGGTTGATATAATTTGATTATTATAGTGTTATTTACACATATAAATATTTGTATAAAATATTATATTCAGCTGACATATAGTGAGACGGAGAAATGGGATGGATGTTACAATCTCTTTAATACCGGGTTGTAGAATGTGCCTTGCTTCTCTTAGTACATTAAATCATTAGTCAATCCCTATTACTTTTACATAAAATTGCTTTATACTCTCGAACTAGGTTGAACGTAGCTCCATCCTTTTTGTCTGTCCTTAATTGTTGGATGGACTTTCTGTTTGTATGATGGGAGCAAATGAGTTTGCATTCCACTCAATAATTCAGAAAGACAACTGTGTCTTATAAGACATCTGTTCTATATGTAGGCTTCTTCAATTTTAGAGTCGAGCTTAATGGTGTGTATAAATTTGGTAGTGGCAAAATAACAATTTGAAAAGGGTCTCAAATATGTATATTCAAATATAATGTTGATCACAAGATAAAAGTGGAATATTACAAAACACAAGAGCTCAAAGTTTACTTCGTGTCTCACCTAAGTGATTGATAGATTGTTGATTAAGCACAAAGTATTATAGTGAATAGATACAAGATACCAATGAGGCCATGCATTGATATTGGGATGATCACAGGATAAAAGTGGAATATTACAAAACACAAAAGCTCAAAGTTTACTTCATGTCTCACCTAAGTGATTGCTATATTATTGATTAAGCACAAAGTATTATAGTGAATAGATAAAAGATGCCAATGAGGCCATGCATTGATATTGGGATGCTGGCTATTTATACATAAAATGTTAATTTGAATAGATACAAGATTCTAATGAGGCCATGCATTGATATTGGGATGCTGGCTATTTATACATAAAATGCTAATTGGTATGACTCTTTGCATTGTAACTTTGTAACATTAGATGAGATAATGACTACCCTCACCTAACACAAATGTTATAATAATTATCGTTCATACTCATTGACTAATAATTATGACATTTGATAGACATGTCAGCATAAGATGATTTATGCATCTTCATTAATGTCAATTTAGAAATTATCAACACACTCCTTAGTAATCTCTCACTTGACAATTTTTCTTGACAAGGTTGTATGGCCACCTTGCCTATGCACTAAACAAACTTGGTAATTTTTCTTGACAAGGTTGTATGACCACCTTGCTTATGCACCAAACAAACTTCCTTCCACCTAAAGCCTTGATCAAAGCATTTGTTGCAGTGTCTTGAGTCTTCACCTTGAGTAGTATCATCTCCCTTGACTCCACCTTTTCTTTAATATAGTGGAATCTTACCTTGAAATGCTTTTTGTTCTTGAATAAAACTTGGGATTCTTTGTCAAATTAATAACTCTCATTGCCACATTATAAGGGCATGGGCCCTTGTTTGAAACCAATAACAACACACAATCGTTGACACCAAACCACTTTTTTAGAAGCTTCTGTAGCAAAGAGGTATTTTTCCTATGAACTAAATAAGCAACAACTTATTGTCTTTTGCTTCTTTAACATACAATCCCTCGAAACAAGGTAAATATATAGGCATATGTGGACCTTCGCTTGTGCACATCACCACAAAGTCAGAGTTGACAAAACCATGCGCTTGAAGCTTGTTTTCATCTCCATTATGATAAATAACATAATCTTTGGTGCCTTGTAGGTATCTTAATATTTTCTTGACCATTGTTTGATGTTGTTTACATCAATTGAGTATAAAACTACTCAAAACTATGAATGCATGGGCTAAATATGGTCTCGTGCCCATCGTTTCATATGTTAGCAATCGCATTAGAATATGATACTCTTACCATCATTTGCTTCTTCTTCTTGCATACTTAGGAATCATGTCATTATTGTACAACACTCCAATTTGAAATGGAGTATTAACTGACGCACACAAGTCCATCCTAGAGAGTTCAATCTGTTGAAATAATGTAACTGCGAAGAGCATTCTTATTATTTTGTTATTGGATTAAATCCCCATTGTGGATTAATCATGTCATTATTATTATTTTTATTATTAGGTTAATCCCCATTGAGGATTAACCAAGTCGGTAATTGT
>SNQJ01S0022967.1:89397-107268 GCA_010110895.2 Picea sitchensis | reverse complement strand
TGGGTTTTCTTCCCCTAGAGGGTTTCCCAGGATAAATGCTGTGTCTATTGTGGATGTGTATTTCTCAGTGATCTTGTTCATATTATGCTCTTATCTTATGAAATGCAAAGAACTATAATATCAGCATAAAACATTAACACAATCATGTTTTCAACATACTTGCTTTGGATAATCCACAACTTTCTATTCTTGTAGTGTCTCCTCACCTCAATATCCAAAGAGTAATGCAATGGACCAAGATCCTTAATGTCAAATTCACTTGATAATAAAAATCTAGTTTTCTCTACTAATTCCTTGGAAGCATTAATCAAGATAATATCAACAATATATAAGACTAGAATTAATAAAGTGGTTGCCTCCTTGCTCGTAGTAGACATAACGATCAACATCACTTCTTACGAAGCTTTGTTCAATCATGTATCTATTGAATCTTTGGCACCACTGTCTCAAGGCTATTTTAGAACATTCAATGATTTCTTCAACTTACACACCAAGACATATCTACCACTCACCTCAAATCCTTATGGTTGTTGCATGAAGATTTCCAGCTTGAACTCTCCATGAATAAAATTTGTCTTCACACCCATTTTCTAAATTTCCCAAGCATAAACGGATGCCAATGCCAATCACAACCTAATAGAAGCTAATTTAGTCATTGGGGGGGAAGTCTCGTCATACTCTATACCCTCAACTTGAAATATCCCTTTGCTACCAATTGAGCTTTGGATATATCCATAGAACCATCAACGATATACTTCATAAACACCCATTTGTGATCCATTACTCTCCTACCTTTAGGTAATTCTTGTAAATGCCAACTTTGATTTTGTTGAAGGGATCACATTTCTCCCTCCATAGCTTTCTTTCATTAAGTCACTTCATTATTGCTAAGAGCCTCTTGGACATTTATGGGTTCATCACACATGGAAGACCAAGCAAAATAACTAAAATTAGAAGGCTCAAAACCATTCCTATTGTGTATTAGATAACTTAGTATATGGATGACCAAATATACCTTCACTTAGGGATTGGCAAACTAGTGCACAAACAAAATCTATTCTAGCTTTCTCAATCAAAATTGATTTCAAACGTTTGATTTAAACAAGACTAGGGTTTTAGAGGGAAATAAAGAGAACCTATAAAAGAGCACCAAGGTCTTCAAATGGTTGACCTTTTGCACATGAGGTGCAGGGGGAGGAAAATGACTCTTTATTCACAATGGTTTCCAAGAGATACCTACACAAAACTACCAAACAAAAACTTTTATGCTTTCCAACAAGGGTGAAACTTGAGAGATGCCCAATATTTATCAATGAGACATGAACATATGAATAACATAAGCCAGGAAACAATATATTTTTTTAGGGGAAAGAACGATGCTTATAATAAGAAAATATTACAATGGAATAATTTTTTGAGGGGAAAGAAATATGCTTATAATAAGAAAATATTACAATGGAAATAGCTACCTTGTACATGCGAGTGAGATGGCTTCCAATCTCCAACCTTTTGGGTTCTTTTCCTTTTTTAAGATCTCCAAGGACACATGCTTTCTCCAATATTGATCATATTGTGGGTCCTAAGTGTGAAATCCAATAACATAACCTTAATATTTAGTGCAAATACATGAACCCCATGTTAAGGAGGTTTTTTGTAAGGGTTTTGGTCTTCCCTAGGGTTTTTGCAGGGAATACCACTCTATTAGTTGATGAATCCTAAAATTTTGCGGTTTACCTGCTTTTTAGTGATTGAGATTGATTTTTTGAACCCTGTGTAAGTAGGACACACACCCTTGAATCCATTTTGATGGTGTTCAAGGGACCATGTGAGTATGCACAAATAAGAGAGCAACACCATTACTTTCAAAGTGAAAAGTGTGTAGAATATTAAAATTAATAATATTCACATTTTCTAATGATTTTCAACAATTTCAAGATTAGTTGATGTTCATAGACTACATGGTGATGTTGTTGGGAGTTAACATTGATTGTCACAATGTGGGGGACCTAGTGTGTCAATAGAGGTCCCTTGGAGTATGAGTGCAAGAGGGAAGCATATGGCCAAAACACATCATTGTTTTTAATCTACAACATGAAGAGCCATGAGAGGAGGTCACTCACTAGAAAGAAGGAAACCATCCATAAAAACAACCAAGGATATAAATAATAACCTTTCTTTTCTCCATGAGTCGGGAATACCCATGCTCACATGAGTATTAAGTCAAAGTACCAATATAGGACCATAGGGTCATGATAAGGGTCAGCTCATGATAAATCAATACATCTGTTGGAATAATTGAAGTGATAAGTTCTAGAAGGGGCACAATGTCTAGCTCAAAATTGATTTCAAATGTTTGATTTAAACAAGACTAGGGTTTTATAGGGAAATAGAAGAGAACCTATAAAAGGGCACCAAGGTCTTCAAATGGTTGACCTTTTTCACATGAGGTGCATGGGGAGGAAAATGACTCTTTATTCACAATGGTTTCCAAGAGACACCTACACAAAACCGCCAAACAAAAACTTTCATTCTTTCCAACAAGGGTGAAAACCAAGAGATACCCAATATTTATCAATGAGGCATGAACATAAGAATAGCGTAAGCCATGAGCAATAGAATTTTTGAGGGGAAAGAAAGATGCCTATAATAAGAAAATATTACAATGGAAATAACTACCTTGTACATGCGAGTGAGATGGCTTCCAATCTCCAACCTTTTGGGTTCTTTTCCTTTTTTGAGATCTCCAAGGACACATGCTTTCTCCAATATTGATCATATTGTGGGTCCTAAGTGTGAAATCCAATAACATAACCTTAGTATTCAGTGCAAATATGTGAACCCCATGTTAAGGAGGTTTTCTGTAGGGGTTTTGGTCTTTCCTAGGGTTTTTGAAGGGAATAACGCTCTATTACTTGATGAATCCTAAATTTTTTCGATTTACATGCTTTCTGGTGATCAAAATTGATTTTTTCAACCCAATGTAAGTAGGACACACACCCTTGAATCAAATTTGATGGTGTTCAAGGGACCATGTGAATATGCACAAATAAGAGAGAAACACCATTACTTTCAAAGTGAAAAGTGTGTAGAATTTAAAATCAATAATATTCATATTGTCTAAAGATTTTCAACAATTTCAAGATTAGTTTATGTTCATAGAATACATGGTGATGTTGTTGGGGGTTAACATTGAATGTCACAATGTGGGGAATCTAGTGTGTCAATAGAGGTGCCTTGGAGTATGAGTGCAAGAGGGAAACATATGGCCAAAATACATAATTGTTTTTAATCTACAACGTGAAGAGCCACGAGAGGAGGTCACTCACTAGAAAGAAGGAAACCATCCATAAAAAAAACCACGGATATACATAATAACCTTTCTTTTCTTCGTGAGCCAGGGATACCCATGCTCATATGAGTATTAAGTCAAAGTACTAATACATGACAAAGGAGTCATGATAAGGGATATATCATGATAAATCAATACATCCACTAGAATAATTGAAGTGATAAGGTTTAAAAGGGGCACAATGTCTAGAACAAAGAAGGCCCATCGCTAAGAGGCCTCACATGTACAAACTCAATGATTTACAAAATGAGAGCTATACACAGCCAAAAAAATCACATTGTGCTTCATGTCATGTTGAGATGACATTTGTCTGAATTTGTGATCTGCACCCAACTGAACTAGGAACTCCTACCCAATATGCACATGAATCAAGGGAATTTCATCAATCATCCAAGCCATCATGCATCTTCTCCAAGATACCCCAAATGACAACACTCATCTCATTGATGTACTTAGATGAATCACTTTTTCTAATATCTTTATCACTTACGTGTGCATTTCCGTCATGTAAGACTAGACTTACAACCTACCGTCACAACCAACTGATCCCTGCTAATGATCATCTCAACATATGGGTAGGGGAACCCATTTCTAGCTTCACAGTAAGGGCATTACATCCTCCCTCATATAGAACTATTTCCATCCTTAGCAATTTCTCCAAGAACTCTACTATTCTTCAATTTTTATTGATCAAACCAACGCATCCATTTGTGGTTGACTCCTAACCACTTCGCAATGCCACTGGAAGAATCACCTACAATTGCATACTGTTGAAATTTCCTATTGAACTAAAGTTCCTTTTCCCAAATTCTACCACAAACTGCTTCCTAGATGCCAAAGATGTTGCTACAAATCAACCTTCACCAAGAATTCCACTCAACTATCCAACACGACACTTATACAAAATTATTATTGCTTCAATACTTTGACCAATCTCCCATGCTTATGTACATTGACCTCCCCCATGCTTTCAACTAGTTGGGTTATGAATCCAACTAAAACCATGAGAATGTGCTTCTTCATTCCCAAAAAATCAATTCCATCAACACTTCAGTTTTCTGTACAACTTTATTAAACAAAGGAAAGGTATCCACCTTCCTAAAAACTATCAAGTCACCACCTATAACTCAAAATAATCTCCAAGCTTCTTCATTTCTACCAGTGCACCAACTTCATGACACCTTCATGTCCACTATCCCACTCCTGGGTAGGAATCTTCCTAAAATGACCTTAATGTGAAGAATAGGATGACTAACAAGGACTATTGTTGTTGCAAGTTTCATCATCATAAAAAATATTTCTCCTTTATTGAACTATTCAAAAATATTCTCATTCTCGTGCCTTCTACCCAAGTACTTGGTGATGGCCTTAGAATCCTCCTCCTTATGTTGTATTTGACTGAAATTCTAAGAATAATTGCTTGTAATGTTTTTCAACAGATTTGGTGGAAACTAGTAGACTTCACCCTGTACTGCCTCACAACACTACAAATTTCCAAGATAGATCTATCGATCCTTCACCTTCACTAAATCTGGTGAATCATGCACTGCTTCTGTAGTCACCAAAGGTTCCACCTTTTCCTTCTCTTGTCTCTTCTTGGCTCACCTCGTAATAAACTTACTCATTCCTTTCTTCTCAATGGATGGTTGAGATTGATCAATATCCTCTAAGATCATCCCTTTCAATTTTTTGTATCCAGTTGAAACAACATCAATAGTGCCTTCAACTTGCTAGTCTTCATAATGTTGAATCATACCCATCAAGGGATCATATTCACCAACCCTTCCTTTAACCAATCCACCATCTTGTGATTGAGAGTTCTATTTAATGAGTTCGTTCTTTCACTGCTCAGACCCAACACTTAGGCCATTTTCCATTGAAAACTTGGCATCTTTATGAACCGCCTTCTCTAGTGCACCATCCATAGTGTTGTAGAATGCACTTTAGTGAGTGCCTTTGTCATGAACTATTGAAATGCTTGTTGGTGAAAACTTCATCCTACCTATAACATCCCGCTCCTAATTCACCAATGTGCACAATTGATTGACCTTCTCTAAGACTATATTTTCCAAAGTCTCCAATGCTAGCAATCTACTCTTTGAGTGGACAACACCTTCCTCAACACCCCAAGGTTTATTTTCCCGAAACCAACTCTTCTTACTATTGTATGATGAAACAAGGTATATGCATGGACTTATAAATTACCTCAATAAAATTCATGATTGAAATTCTTGGCACCCTCCCCAACTTGATTATATTTATATTAGGTACACCACAAGTCTTGATTCCATCCAAGAACAACAAACAATTCTCATGGGCTACATGAATTGCTTTGGAAAGTTTTAGAAAGTATTGTCCCAAGATGATTCTATGGTCATCCAATGAAACCATCATCAAATATAACATGACAAAACATTCCCCAACCTTCAAAGGTTATAAACAAACTACTCTTGCTACTACAGTCACTGTTGAGTCCACCACCTTAAATGAGGCCATACTACTCTTAGCCTTACGATGAAGTCCTTTAGCACTCTGTTCAATTACAAAGCTATGCGTTACACCAACATCTACCGATATTGCCACCTTTAACCCACTCACAATTGCATTCACAAAGAAAAGGTCATGCCTACCTTCTCCTTGCAAATCATGGTATTAACCTCTTGTTTTGAACTTTCCCAAACCTACTGCCAAGGCACCTAGAATACATAACTCTGCCTTTTAAATTTTTGTACCTAGACTTCCTCCAATGCTTCCAAGTTTTCCTTCAAAGGGAAATTTATAGAAAAATTGTTTTGGTAACATAGAAAACACACAACATACTTACCTATGCACTTAAGCATTATCTGCTACTTCTTTCTACGATGTTTCCATCATCTTGGGCATCCTTTGCTCCACTTAATGATCCTATCTTAGGTTGAAGCTGTTCCTATACTTTGCTTGTTACTACTTTCAACCTCTAAGCCAGGGCTTCAAACCCCACATTGGATTGTTGGAACACCTTCGTGACCTCTTGGATAAACTATCCCAACCTCACAATTGAAACTTTCATCCTTTTCTTCCAAAACTCTTCTTTTTCAAAATCCATGTCACAACATATGCATGTTTGAAGAATTTGACCACATATTCAAGGCTTGGTTTTACCCTCTGTTCTTCCACGTCCATGGAACCAAACACCCTCTCTGAGAATTCTTCCTTCAACCAAATTTATGCTACAACTCTACCACTATTACACTATGGCATGGCTATCTTTCAAGATATCCCAAAGGAAATGCTTCAACAAACTCCACTTGGTCTATGCATCCTTGAATATACAAAGAAGGAATTAGTAAAGTTTTGTGTGGACATATCCATCTTGGTTGCTTGTTTCACCAAGATATTCAATCCACTTCCATCCAATACATTATCTTCAAGCAAACTCTAGCAACCACTTGTCAAAATTGTTCACTAAAACCTGTTGTTGCTTCCAAGTTTTCAAAGAGTGCCCAAAAATGTCTCAAACCACTCCACAAACAACTATTTTCCTCTTGAAATGTGATGAAGAGTGCCCAAGTTAGCTATGAAATAACGTTCCTCAAGAAGTTCCACTTTGATACCACATGTCATGGACTTGTAACCTGTCCTGCCTATTTTTTTTCACTTTTGGCACCCTAGGTTATGCAACATTGCCTTGCCTCAAGCATAGGGGCTATACCAACCTCTTACTACAACCAAACTACACCTATTCAATCATGGTCTTTCCCATCACTACACTCTAAGATACAACTTGTTATATTTTCAACTAAGTTTTGCAACCAAGTTATCTAACAAGTACAAACATGTCCAACCTTGGCCTTAAAGAATCCCAAAAACACTTTAACACTTAGTCAATATTCATCAATGCAAGTAATAATAACATTAATCCAAGTAAATATACCACAATACAAAAGTATGGCTAGTACCCAAGGTGGATTCCTTAACTTATTCATATGAAGAATTCTATAAGAATACAACAATGGAGTATGACTACTAGTTGCGACTCATTTTATAGATTTACAAATAACCCAAGGAACGACTGCCTATTTTCACAATACTCTCACATTCCAATCCTTGAAGCATCTGTGTGACTGCCTCCTATAGATCCCTTTCCTCACATGCAATAGTCTTAGGCTATCTTTTCTATTCCTTAGAAACTTTCCAAGTTATGCAAATCCTTCATGAATATTTCCTAAGAATTAGATAGAATTCAAGTTATTCACTATTCCAAAACCCATAATTAGCACCTCATAACTACTTATCCACTCAATGAATGAATCACTCCTTGTGTGAATGAATCACCCCTTGAACCATACTTGAATAAATGCCTTTTCATAATGCTCACATCCTCTTTATATAAGTGGGAGGTGGATATGTAAACTGTCGTGGATATTCCACTAGAATAGTTCGTCACAACTATATGATATGTAAATACCATGGATATACCACTAGAACATTTCATCATAATAGATCTTGTAATACTCTAAAATCTTAGATTATGAAAATTGTTTCTTTAGATCCCAGATTATTTGTTACTAGCTTAGTTCTTGAATTTATGAAATAACATAAATTGAAATGAAAGAAAAAGAAAATAAACACACCATCCACACCATTAAACAAAAAATATATCCTTCTGTTGAGGGGCCAAAATTCCATTTAACTCAACAATATGAATCACGCCATTTAGACTCTTCCCTGTTTGGAATGATGTGATTCTCTGGATGGATGGTCTGACAATTAGACTATTTTTATTTCTTTATAAGTTCATTTATTAAGTGTTCAATGACCGCATTCTTAAGAAGGATGGGTTTAGGCTAACCTCTTACCAAAAAAATGTAGATGACACCGCTCTTCAACCAATATCAAACAATAATTTTTCCTTATTGATTAAGCAACACACATCATCTAAGAAAAGGAAGACATATGAAGAAACTACAACGTTTCTAGTTACCATATAACACAAATTTCATAACACCATCATATTCATGCCAATGTATATCCAATGACTGCAACGTTTCAAGATAACTTAAACACAATTATTGTCTTACTAAATCGCTCGTAGCAGACAAAAACAAAGAAAAACAATTCAAGAATTATGTTACTCCACAAGATTTGGCAAAAAATATCTTCTACTCTACACGGGCTTCTGAATTAGACTTCAAAATAATTATTTGTCTGATTCTTTCCCTTATTAAAAAAATCGTTGATCCTTCAAAATGAGGTTGACCTCTTTATTTATACGAAAATGACATGAAAAAATAGCAACAACGTTTGTTTAACTAAAGAAAACATAAAAATAAAGTGGTTCATGTTCACATGAAAACCATCAGTGAGCTCCAGTTATCTCATAGGATTTTCCTTGCCATAATCGGACCACTAGGAGAGAATATCTTCACAGGTATGCATGTATGGAAATTGATGTTGATCCATTAGCATACTGAGCTCATCCTTCATTTCCATGACCCTTTTTCTGAATTGAACTATCTCGAAGCTTAACTATCGTAGGGCCCACGCTTCTCCTATCATCCTGTCAACGAGTCTCTTCAATTGTCCCCTTTCAAGAGCTCGGATCTCCTGAATATTCACTCCCCCTTTCAAGTGCTCGGATTTCTTGAACATTCACTCCAAATTTCGCATCTATCTCTCCGAACCGTTGGACTATAATTTGCAAATCGACGAAGTCATCGGGAGCGCCGAATTGTGGGGGTTGAAGGTATATCGTTCTCTGGTTTATGTTGTTCCAATTTTCGAGACAATCCTCCCATATCTCCTACATTTTTTGTTGTGGTTTAACTACCAATTGTGCCCAATATTCTGCTGCTACTCTGATCCTGACTAAGCTCTCATCTGCATGCATTATAATGCCATGTTCTCCTTTCCCTTGACCCTTTTGGATCTCTCTAAAATACTCGATTTGTGCCAGTACTTGATGAGCCTTATCTGACTATCTCATCATTTATTTATATGCTACGAGGCCGAGCAAAGTCTCCTCTTGGTAACTTACGATCCTGGTCATAAAAACATTCCTTTCCGATTCGAGCTGAGTATAAATCTCCTCAAATTCAGTTCTCATGAACCTAACCGCATGGGTAGTGTCCTGATAGTATTCCACTTGATGTCTGAGATGCACCAAATCTACTCTCATCGAATCAGATTCTCATTCATGCTCTCTTTCCTTGTCTATAATGGCACTAGATATAGCCATACTTTCCCCCAATAACTCACTTACCCTGGATTATCCTGCGTCCAACAAGGTTTCTTCCGTGGTGATCATTACTACACTATCCAAGGTGATTCTTCTCTTTTTTCTAGTTATTTTCACAAACTTGATTAAATTTTCCTGTCATAAATGATGGCTTGGACATTGGCTACTTCTTCCACCGGCTTTGGGTTTGGCTAGTCCACCCATGAGAGGGAATTTCCTAAACTACCTGGTCTATGAAAATGATTGATTATCGTTTCTTTTCCTTTATTGACTTCAAGCTTATCATGGTCGGTTCCTTCAACTTGTTCTTGAGCCGCTTGAGGCTTCTCAACAACTCCTGTTGACCCCACCTCTGTCCTAACAGACAAATCTCTGATTTTCTTTGTACTTGGAGCATTTCCCATGATCTCTACATCTGCATTTTCGAATGGGATTGATGACCCTTAGAGTGTGGAATGTTCTATAGATCGTGTAGTGATTTCCTCAAATTGTTTATTTCCTTTGGAAAAAACACTCTCATCTCTTTTGGTGGTGTCACCTCTCGATGAATATTCAAGATCTATGTTTCCTTGATCTTTTCATTTCACTGGTGCATCGTTTCTCCCAGTGGAAACTCCATTACCATTCTCATTTTTATCTCTTGGTTCTGCGTGGCCTTTGATGCTACTTTTCTCTTCATCTAGTGGTTGTGATGTTCGGTTTCGGGTGCTATGATCACCTTCAAGTGTAATCGATTTGTTTCCTTGCCTAACTATTTTGGTCCTAGGGACATCATATCTAACACCTATATTACTTCTTCATTCACAACATGCACTGAAGTGTTTACCTCCTCGATGTGACTATATATTGTGATCAAATCAACAATGACATGAGCTACTTGTCCTAGGACTCCTGAAAAAAACTGTTGGCTCAGATTCACAAATTTCTTATCCTCCCTCCACCAGGATGCTAATAGTTGATCGATATTAAGGCGCTCATAGAACTCCAAAAGAATAAACCTACACATTCTCCATATTTTTTTATTTAACATGAATTTATCTGCATTGACACGATGAATGATCCATTCCAATAGCACAACACATGGCACGACGATTTTCTTTGCCGCTACCACATACAACGAAGACTGCCTGATGTTCTGGAAGACTTGGTCATCTAATTCCCTCACCTCTAGGTTTTTGTGAGGTGTAAACTCTGGAAAATATTCATACTCTATTTTGTTGTATAAATCAAGCTTGGAAGGTAGCATTACTTTGGATGTTGTGTTATTATTTATATTTTTGAAGAGAAGAGGTGGGTTTGTTGGCTTCTTTCAGTAGTAAATTTGGGTCATTTTACGACAGTAATTTCGTTGTGTGCACAATGTTCTATCGTGGAGATGGAGATGAATATTGGACCCCCCAAAATTCATATCACTTGTCGTGGAAATTGCTATGACCAAAGGATATTGTTTCCTACGAGACGATCTAAGGATGTAGTATCACTATCATCGCACGAAAGACACCTAAAAGATGTCGTTACACGAAATACAACCAAAAGATGTCGTCGCATGAAAGACACCTGAAAGATGTCGTTGTATGAAAGATGAACGAAAGATTTCTTCACATGAAAGATGACTAAAATATTTCTTCGCATGAAAGATGATCGAAAGTTATCATCGCATGAAAGACAACCAAAATTTGTCTTCGCACGAAATAGGACTGAAAGTTTTCGTCGCACGAAAGACGATCGAAAGTTGTCGTCACACAAAATACGACCTTAGGTTGTCACCTGGGAGACAAATCCAGGCGACGAAGTTTCAATATTGTCGACGAATTATCAATACCATCGACAAGAAAAGTCGTCCTGAGAGCGACATGATCTGAGTATTTAAAAAAAAATGAGATTAATATTAACAAAATATCTAATGGATTAGAGTTCAATACATACAATAATATTGACATTAAAGAAATGAACATGAACCTACACAAAATATGGTAAAATACTATTTCAATTTGATCACATATCTGACAAATACATAATTGATAAACTAATTGTTACTTAAGTCCCCAACTTAATTCTTTCATCATAGCTAATGTGGATTATTATTTCCCGCTACCGCCTCTCAACTATAGATCCCTAAGGAATATGTCATGATATTAACACCAAATCATAATGTATACAAATAAAATATCCAAACATAACATAAAATATTTTAATTAGGGCCTATGTTGAACTTTAGGAAGGGAGAAAAATCAAACCATGTAGGGTCATTTTAATCCATCAACGCCAAAACTATATGTTCCCCATAGAAACAAAATTCTTTTGTACTTGCTACACATCATAACATATATGAAAATTTAGGGAGGCATGCGTCATAGGAGATACGACTTGAAACACACTGAATACGAGAGTTAATATTATTGACAACCTATGTCCTATACTGCACATAGCCTATTAAGTATGTTCAAGTTTTAAAAAGTGATGAAAATACAACAAATATGACCGAGTCTATGCTTTTATTTCTTCCTCAAATGCAATAATTGATAGATTACATTCATAGCATTTCTTGAAATATTGGAAACATTATGAAAATTTTTGGACTAGTTTTACCTAGCCTTGCCCCAAAGTTCTAAAAAATTTACAAGTGAAAGATGAAATCAAAATATGAATAAAAATGAGCAAGATTTGGGTAAAAATTTACAATTTTTACCTCGCCTTAGGAAAATTGATTAGGATAGCAAAAAAAATATTTATACTATGCTATTACAAAACTATTAAGAGTTAAAATACATCCAATTTCGAGCTAGCTAAGATCATGGCTCAAAGGTCATGTTATTTAGATACCCATGTTCTCAATGTGCCTTGGGAGGCTTGCATTAACAACTTATAAATATTTGATTCCCTAGTTCATCTACTCATATCAATTTAATGATCCATAAAACTCTCCAAATCATTGCCCCCCAAAAGGGGATGAATAGTAAAAACCCATTAGTATCCCATTAGTACAACTTTTCTATCACTCAAGGAAAGGAATTCCCTACCCATAGGGGTGTCAACTCACTAATAGATAGATACCTTACCTTTATCTTTGAGCTCCTAAAACATTGACTAATATCAATCAAGATTGTCAAAGGTGCTAGCTATTGTTACTTAGGATTTCAACATAGCTCTAGGTTATAGGTGCATGTCTGTATTTATTTCCATTTACAAGTTCTCCATTTATACCCCTAATCTTCAACTAGTCAAGGATATTAGTGAGGCCATTTGAGATGACATTTACGAAAATTTCCTTTGCATCGCATGTATTTTAGCTTCAAGATTATAATCACTTAGGCCCAAAAGTTTTTATTGGCAAGGGGAATTTGATGCAAGATCATTGTTGATATGAGAAAAGGCATTTGTGCATGTAGGCACAAAAGGAGAGTATGTGCAAACATGTATTATATTTGACATATGTGTGCAAGGTAGAAATGAGAAGGATCAAAACAATATATGTAAGGGGAAGTAAACACAAATGAAGGTTGGGAAATACATAAATAAGGATGGTGCACAATAAATAGGTTCAAGGGTAGGATGCATAGAAGAAGGTTTCACACACGAAGGTGTGCAATGTAGTTTAAGGGATTCACGAGGAATACCAATAGTAATTTATAAAACCATCAAGAAGGAAGCTTTTACAACCTACATATGGATGTGTTAGTTATATGTTAGTGGTGGAGAAATGTATAAAGGTGCATAGCTTGAAGGATATTGGGTTGGATGGAATCATTAATGAGGAGACTCATACAAGATGACTTTATTTATATGTAACAAATAATAATAATGATAATCAAAGAATCTGTAACTAATTTGATCAAAATAACTAAATTTTGAGAAAGAAAACATGATGAACTTACTTGAGGTCCTATGTTTGAATTAGATCCACAGCTTGAAGTGCTTTCACTTATTCTTGATTGCGTTTTCTGAAACCTTCAAAAACTTGTGCACACAAGAATACAAGAAAAATTAGTTATACTGATAACTCACTAATTAACTTGATCACATGTAGAAATATTCATTGCGATTAGTATTATAAGCATGTAAGCATTAAAAAATGATGAATCACATATCATGAACACTATATATCAAAGGAATTTCCATCTCAGATGTAACGGCATGAATAAGATCCTCTTGGTTTTGAGAATAATTTGTTAGAGTTGTTTGATCTTGGAGAAAACAACTCTAACAAATTATTCTCAAAACCAAGAGGATCTTATTCATGCCGTCACATCTGAGATGGAAATTCCTTTGATATATAGTGTTCATGATATGTGATTCATCATTTTTTAATGCTTACATGATCTGAAGGAGAAACAACGAAGTCAACATTGACTATGTTTTTTCTTCATTGGATTGAGAGATGTTTTCTCCAAGAATAAACCACTCCAATAAATGTTTCTCTACTGAACAGGGCAAACCACTTGAAGGTGGAAGATCCTATGGTCCCTCTTCCCCCCTCACATTGCTCTCAATTCCGTAATGTTTTCCTAGGTGATGACTCGACAACCAGAATCATAGGACAAGGAAAAGTCAAGTTGAGGATCATATATGGAAGGATTAGAACACTGCCTGGTGTTCTAAACATCCTAAGATTGGCCAAAAATTTGATTTTTGTAAGCAAATTGGATGATGTAGGGGTAAAAATGGTATTTGAAAAAGAAATGTGCAGGATGGTTCAAGGAGAAATGGTGTTGTTGAAGGGAGTTTGTATTGGAGCTCTGTATAAGATGAAAGGAATCACTATTAGTGATGGGTATAATAGTTCCATTGTTCCTGATATTGGAGCAGAAGAAGAAAAAACTCCTACAATCTCTTGAGAAAAGGTTATGTTGTGGCATCAAAGATTGGGGCATATAGGAGAGAAGGGTCTTTGACTACTACATGGTAAAGGTACGGTTGAAGGCATGTCTAACTTCTCTCTGGATTTTTATTTATGTGAACATTGTGTATATGGGAAGGAAACATCAGGTAAGATTCCCCTCTGGTGCAACGAGGGCAGAAGGAATTTTATAGCTAGTTCATAGTGATGTGTTTGGACCCATGTTGGTTCCATCATTGGGAACATATGTGTACTATGTCTCATTTATAAATGAATTCTAGAGGAATAGTTGGATATATTTTCTCAGGAATAAATCTAAAGTCTTTGACAGGTTTAAAGAGTTTAAGGCTCTTGTTGAGAATCAAACAAAGAAAATAATTAAGGTGTTGAAGAAAGATAACGGTGGAGAAATCTATGGGAATGAATTTGAAGAATTATGTAAGAACTACCGTATAACAAGGAATACTACTACACCATATACACCTCAATAGAATGGAGTTGCAGAAAGGATGAACATGACACTAATGGAAAAATCAAGGTGCATGCTCAGTGGTGTTGGGTTAGGGAAATAATTATGGGCAGAGGCAGTGGGTACTGCATTTTACTTGGTAAACATATCACTCTCGTCATCACTGGATGACAAGACTCCATAAGAGGTATGCACTGGTAAGAAACCTTCTCTCACACATCTCAAGGTATTTGGTCGTGAGGCATATGTTCATGTTCCAAAGGAAAACAAGAGTAAGCTAGATAAGAAGGCTGAAAAGTGTATATTTATTGGGTATAAAGATGGTCTCAATGGTTATGAGATTTGGAACCCAAAAACTAAGAAGGTTGTGTATAGTCGATATTTTGTATCTAGAGAAATGAAGGATGTTGTCAAACAAGAATTCCTACCAAGTAAGAAAGAACCAGAAAAATAGAGTTTGAGCCAAAGGATGATGAATCAAACTCTACAGAAGAACGAGAATTAGAAGAAGAAGATTCTTATACTCCAGTATTGAGGAGATCGATTTGGGAAAAAGGGCTACCAGAAAGGTATAATCCATATGATTTCTGTTCAAATTTTTCTTTGTCTATTACTAATGATGATCCTAGAACTATTAGGGAGGTAGTGGATTCAGAGGATGGAAAAATATGGAAAAAGGCCATGGTTGAAGAAATGGAAACCTTGGGTAAGAATGAGGTTTGGGATCTAGTGGAGTTGCCGACTGGAAGAAATCCCATTGGTAGAAAATGGGTATTTAAAGGAAGTTGAATGCATAAGGCACAATGGAGAAATACAAAGCTCGGTTAGTAGCAAAGGGTTATTCCCAGGTTGAGGGAATTGATTTTGGTGAGAGTTTTTCTCTTGTTTCCAAGGTAACCTCTATTACATTTATGTTATCTATTGCTGCTGCATTTGATTTTGAGGTAGAAAATATGGATGTGAAGACAACATTCCTACATGGGGATATGGAAGAATAAATCTATATGAAGGAGCCAAAAGGATTTATTGTGAAGGGAAAGAAGGAGCCGATATGCAAGATGAAAAATTCCCTATATGGTTTAAAACAATCATGAAGGATGTGGTATAAATTTTTTTATACTTATATGCTCAGACTTGGCTTCACAAGAAGCAAAGAGGATCACTGTGTGTATTTTAAATTAATTAGTGATCATTTGATTTATTTGGTATTTTATGTGGATGACATGTTGCTGATAGGAAACAACAAGGAGATTATCCAGGATGTGAAAAATCAATTGTCCTCTAAATTTGAAATGAAGGATCTTGGTGTTGAAAATTTCATTTTGGGCATGAAAATTAAAAGAGCTCAGAAAAATAGGAAACTCTAGTTAAATTAGAGAAAAAATGTTGAGACAATATTGTAGAGGTTTAATATGCAGGAATGTAAACCGTTCAGGGTCCCTATTCCTGTAGGTGTAAAGTTATCTATGGATCAGTGTCCCAAGACACATGAAGAGGAGGGAGGCATGTCTTATGTTCCATATGCGAGTGCAGTTGGAAATTTGATGTATGCAATGGTCTATACTAGACCAAACATTGCAAATGTAGTGGGAGTTTTGAGCAGGTATATGTCAAAACGAGGGAAGTAGCATTAAACAACAGTAAAGAGGGTTTTCAGGTATTTGCGTGGCATTGCTAGCTATGGATTGCGCAACCAAGGAAGACTAGGATTGGATAGAGTGTTGGACATACATGACTTTGTGGATGGAGACTGGACTAGAGATTTGGATTGTAGGAGATCTACAAGCAGGTATGTGTTTAACCTGTTTGGAGGAGTAATGAGTTGGATGAGAAAAAAAACAGTTTGTAGTGGCACTTTCAAATGCAAAAGCTAAATACATGGAATACACTCATGCAAGAAAGGAAACAATATGGTTACAAAGATTGTGTTCAGGTATTGGGTTAGTACAACAAGCTGTAAGGATAGATTAGGACAGTCAGAGTGAAATTTTTCTAGTGAAGAACCTTGCTTATCATTCCAAGACAAAGAATATTGATGTTCAATATCACTTTGTGAGAGACATGGTTGAAGAAAAGAAGGTATTTCCGATGAAGGTGGACACTTTGAAGAATGTTGCAGATTCATTAACAAAATCAGTGAGCACTAAGAAGTTCTCTTGGTGTAGAGGATCTATGGGGAATTGATACCCTGGATTGTTGACTATGTAACCTTGTAACCCCTTGTATGCAAAGAAAAAAACAAGTGGGATAATGTTATATATGTGTTATATTATTTGCACGACTAGAACTAGTCCTCGATTTTCGTGTCCATTTTTGGGTGGTCCTCAGTTTTCATGTCCATTTATGGGTGGTTTTTTGGCACATGGTTTTCTATTTCTGATTAAGGAATTAGAGTTGTTGACTAGTCCAGGTCATTGGATTAGGGTTTTGAATGCTGCTAGTGTTAGAAAAACAAGACTATGGAGCAATAAAATAAAACAAATGCAGAAACAAAACACAGAAGATACACAAAACAAGAGAGACACAGATTTACGTGGTACACCCAGTGTGGGCTACGTCCACTAGAGAAATTGCCAGGTCCTTTATTTATTATTATCCAACAAAATGAAGGGATAAAACCTATAGCAAAACCCGCTGTAATTTCCTCTTCTTTCTCTCACAGTCTCCTCTCTCAAAATACAATACTCGCCAACATCCATAGCTGCAATACATTTCCCTCATAAAAGAGGGTTGCCTTCTAGGGAAAAAAACCCTAACATAATCTCTATCGTTAGATCTGCGACCTTATAATGAACGGTCCTGATTTACAATGAAATTACAATATACCTTTACAAGGAAATTTTTGCTTCGGGGGCCTGCTTGCCCCCAGACCCCCCAGCCGAGGGGATAGCCCCCCCCGGACCCTGCAGAGGGGGTACCCCCCCTCTTCACTCCCCCGCGTGGAAGAGTGTACATACTTCTGGGGTGTAAATACTTTATGGGGTATAGACATGGCTGAA
>SNQJ01S0022967.1:60649-72156 GCA_010110895.2 Picea sitchensis | reverse complement strand
CTCCAGGTAAAGCCCTCACGAGAATTGAACCTTTCCCAACGGTGAAAAACTCCTCGCTTTCCACCATTGGATCCAACCCCTTTGGGCGAGGTGTAAGATATGTTGGTCCCTCTTGCGCGAGTGAGTTGTGAGGTCATCTAAGTATGCCTCCACTATGTGCTTCAAGTCATGAAAGTAAAACATCATGGCCCAATGGAATGTTGAACCAACGTTTTTAAGACCAAGCGACATTTTCCTGTAAGAAAATATACCCTAGGGACATATGAAGGTCATCTTGCGTTGGTCTTCTGAACAAATTTCAATTTGGTTGTAGCTAGAAAAACCATCCATAAACGAGAATATATTTCTCCCCGCAAACTCATCCAAGATCTAATCAATGAATGGTGTCGAGAATTTGTCTTTAGGACACACCTTTTTAAAGTCCCTAAAATACATGCAAACACAGATCATACCATGCTTCTTATCAACGAGAATAAGGTTGGATACCCATTCCGTCAGAGGAACTAGGTAGATAAATCCTTTATTAAGCAACTTTTCAATTTCGCCTTTATTTCCACAGCCTTTCATGGGTTGACAGGTCTCAACTTCTGTTGAACCGGATTTACATTCTCATAGGTTTGAATCTCATGTTGGACTATTTGAGGATCAATTCCAGGAATTTCCTCATAAGACCATGTGAACACATCTCAAAATTTCTTAAAGAGTGTTGTATATTGAGTGATCTCATCTTGTGAGAATTCCTCTCCGACAAAGACATTTTCTACAATTTCAAGATTCCTAGAAATGTTGACTAGGATCATTTTTGATATGTTAGCCATGTTTCCTTCAACATAGACACCATGTTTGGACAAGGGATTGAATACTCCATCAACACTTCCAATGCCGACTGACTTGAAATCTCCATTCTCAAATCGATTGAGTTCAGGGAGGAAATACGATCTATGATGCAAATCTTCCCAGGGCATTTCAGTTCCTACCATCGCCTCGATAATTGTTTCTTCTGAAGAAAATATGGTACTTCAACAGTCTTGAGAGTTTGAAGAGTTTTGAGCCCAAATAGGCTCAGGAAAGAGATCATCCTCCTCAGTGACCTTTGGAGTTTGATCTGGGTCTGTTGTGGTATGTAGAATGGATCGATAAGCTATTTCATATACAAACAAAGGTTCATCCATTTCGGCATGAAATCATCCTTCAACCATACTGGATGGTGAGGGAAGGGTCCATGGGTCCTGTATATATGACATCCTAAACAAAGAAGCCCTATTAACTGGAGTAGCACAAATGTACGAAATCAGTGCAGGGAAATAAAAAGAACCCATTAGTGAAGGGTACATCCCACAACTGATGCTCTCAGTGTCCAAATGATAGTTTTCAATCCAAGGGATAGTAGACCCAGGATTAGTTGTCGCATCAGAAAGGTTGGACACCACCTGATCGATAGTCACAATTCTTCCCTCGTGGGGAAATCATATAATTTGAAAAACTGTCAAGACGACAACTTTCATGGAATAAGTTTAACTTCTTACTAACAAGAGATTATAGTCAAGCGGTGCGTCGACTACTTCAACCTCTACACAAATAGAATTTCCCCCTAGCGTGACTGAACATGAAGGAATCAAAACATGTGGTCGAAACGAGCGTCCATCGAAGGAAGTCAAGAGTGTAGGAGAAGGGGTAAGTTTAAGAGAACCTGATGGCTTTCCAGCATGACAAAGACATCACACATGTGGAAGATCCTTCAGAAATAACGATTCTTTTAACTAAGATATTGTTGCAAACAAACCTTATATGAAAGGACACATGATATGGAAGGTGTGGTCTCACGTCAGTAGCATCAAACTTCATTACGATCTGACTAGCATAGTCTGTAGCTCCTATGGAAGATAACAATGCAGTACACTGCGAGGGAAAACTTTGGAGAACCTCCAAAGTGGAAATTGCATAAGGCATCTGAGCCAAATCCTCCACAACTAAATAATTGGGAGAGACTCATGCGTTAGGGTTATGCGTTGTCCTTTTATAAAATCCCTTAGGTATTCACAATCTTGTCTCTTTCTCAGAATTATCTATGTGGAGAGGGGAATGATCCTCTGAAGTTTTCTTACCTTTCTTTGTCGACTCTGGGTAATCATAATTATGATGTATCATCAAAAAACCTACATCTTTTAGCTTCAAGGAGTTAATCATGTTTACTACTCCTTTATATCCGTCAAAGGGGGGAGCACTTGAAGTGGCCCCTTGGGGGTTGAAGTTGGAAGAACCATATTGCAAGTTTTGAACTTACGAAAAATGGTTTTGCAACACAGAAGGCTATTGCTGTTGATTCAAATTGATAATTCATTGGGCTTCTTCCATTCACGAGCATTGGTGCATAAGGTGATCATCGTCACACAACTTACAAGGAAAATTCACCTTACTTTTCTCATCCTTTGGCCCCTCAAAATGTTTATCTGACTTTTTATTATTACCCCCACCACCTTTATTTCCCTTTCCTTTTCTTTTGTCTTCGGAATGATGAGGACCCTTTGAAGTATTCATTTGCACATAATGTACATTGGAAGACTGGGTGGTGGGGGTGGTCGATCCAGTGGCTGGACCGATCGTAGGTTGTTGGATAGCGATTTTTGCATTTAGATAGTGGCTATATCTGTGACTTTTGGCTGATAAAAACCCACTATACCATGGGCATGTGGGTTGGACTTTGGATTTTCCAAGTCGAGACTATATCACAACGCGTTTGGCATAATCTAGTAGATCATTCTTGACTAAGAGTATATAAGCTCTAACTGTTGCGCCCTAAATATTGCTTGTTCCTCTGAAAACACTCCCGAGGTTTCGACGTCCTTTGAAATATATGAGAGTAATGATTTTAGGAACCATTCGAGGAGGAAATTCGGTGGGACCGTAGCCTTAATCAGGCTCTTCCTTCTCCTCCATTCCCGAATGTGATCGGAAATGTGCATGGAATTATCTTGTACAAAGTTAGCCAATAATTTTGTCCCGACATCATACCAGACAGGGAGTTGGAAGTGTTTTAATAAAACCTTATCTAAATCACCTAAAGTCAAGTACTTCCCCCTCTTGAGTTCAATATACCATTTGGCAGTGCCTACAATGAGAGTACAATGGAACAAATACAATCTGATCGAATCTTCATTTAACGAGTTGGACAAGCACCATAAGTGGAATGTCATCACGCGATCCTACGGGTCTTCGCCACTTTTCCCCTCAAACTTTGAAATGTACGAAGGTAATTTAGTCGGGACCATGGGAAAACTAGAGTCATGGTGAATAGGATCATTCATCAAATTGGACAAATCTGGCAGATGCAAAGTTTCCAGAAGTGGTAACCTAGGTTGCGTCATTGATTGATGAGTGGCCTTTAAAGAAGGTCTTGGGTTGTAATTAGCACTAGGTTGCTAGAAATAGTTTTCTATCGAACCATAGATTGGGATATAACCTTGTGGACCTTGCATAAATGGAGGAAAACCTCCACCTATCTGGTTCCCTAGAGGAAAAATGGGGTTACCTCTAGCGAACCCCCCATGGAAAGGAAGAAATCCCGATATAGGGGTGGATTGACCAGGAAAGGGGTTTCCCCATTGAAACATCCCTAGGAAGGGATTCTACTAGCCTTGGAGAGGGGTACTCCCTAAAGGTGCCCCTAGGGAGGACGTAGGTCATTTCCAGGGGGCAGATTGTGGAAGGGGTTTCCCCTTTCTGACACTCCCGACACGGTGAAAGAGTTTCTCCCGAACCCACTGTAAAGTGTGAAAAGGGTTGAATTTGATGACATACTAGAGGATTGGGATCTACTATGCATAGAGGCACCCCAACCCCATGTCGGTTAGGGCCATAAAATGGAACAGGTCCACTTCCAAGAATGGAGATGATGGAGGAATGTGACCTCCTCCCCAAGAAAAGGCTTGGTAAGGATATTGAGTGATCCCCACACCGACATTCGATGAATGGGATGTTGGTTGAGAACTCACCAATGTGTTAAACACATCCATCGATGACATTCCGTAAGATAAATAGTTTTTTGTTGACACAAAAAATGTTGTTGCAATCGAAACTCGAGTGGGACCAACAACTGATGAGGCAATGTTGTTGGTTTTCATGAAGATGGTGGATTGAACCACATTTTTCATTTGAGTCGACATACCAGGAGGAAATATCCCCCTGGTAACGATCGTCGAGGTGGGAATTGTAGGGGCTCTCAAACCTAACACTAGCAAAGTGCCAGCAATAATGGCCCACCAAAGAAGCCTACTATCAACAAAGTCTAATCCTGGAGGAGGGACTTGTACGACCAGAAATGGGAAAGTCCAAAATAATGGAGAATTAACGCATGGAGAGAATTCTTCAGCTCCAATATCCTCAACAATTACCTCTTCTGGTTCTAGGACGTTGAATTTTAGAGAGTTATGTTCTACGATCTCAGTCTGACCAACCGGTACGAAAGTTCCAGACTGATCAAGCCAACACCTTTGAGGAGGCGAGTGAGAATTACTACTAATCTCTTCCTTGGGCGTAAGGCCTTGAATTATCCTCGATCTTCGAGGTGGTGATTTGGCCACTTTGATTGATCATCTCTCGATGACAATCGACTCGCCTGTCTAAGGTTGAACTACCTTCACCAAACACACCGATAAAAATCCCTAAAGATAAAATAAACACAAACGGATCTGTCAAGATTCCTACTCAAGTGGATTAGGCCTTGGGACCAAAAAAATAACAAAGTGGGCTCAAGCCCTTCTGGATGAAGGCACGGGTTGATTAATTCTCGTGGATCAATGCACAAAGGTATCAAAAGAAGTTATATTGACCTCCACAAATAATCCTTATTTGGTGTAAGTACCCATGCTTCACGGGGAACCCTCCAATAGTACTAAAGTGCGTGATACAAAATATGCCCCATGTACTACGACAAACCCTCGCAGTCACCTTGTGGTTCAACTAGGAAGAGAAACTATGGTTATCGGCTCGCATTCGGTGCCTCGGGGGTACAATCGACAGTTGGGATCAAAAGTGTGGGAAGGGTAGACAATTCCAAAGCCTCGAAAGCACTGCCTCTCACAAAGGTATGGGTACAATCAAAATCCCCAATACACAATCTTTCCACTACATTCGGTCCAACTCTAGAGGGGAATCTACTTGACTACTTCTTACACGACCTTGTGTTTAATTCCTGTGTTAGAGGAGCTTCCATACCAACCTATATGAAAATCTGGGTTCTACACTCCTTATCTCAGACACTTATGTTTGTTTAGTGGCCTTGGAGAAATTTAAACTCCAACCTATGCCAAGGCCCTAGCCTAAACTTGTTGGTTTACCCTAGAAAAATGAAAGTATCTAATAAGTTTTAGTTATGCGTTTATTTTAATAGGTTGTTTTTACTCAAAAGGGGTGCAGATGAAACTTTGGTGATGTTTTATACCAACTCCAAAATAAATGTAATATAAGAAAACACAATTTTTTTCTTCAAATGAAAATATATGCAACAACGCTTATGGAGAAAATTCTTTTCTTTTTTAGATTAAAAAAAAGTTTTGAGTGCAAGATTTAGAACACCTCAAGATGCAAATACACGCAAGGATGCAAAACTTGTACTACTGGATTCTTTTATGAAAAAGGGTTACCACTACCAAAGCATAATGCAACTACCTGAATTATAAGTAAATACCTCTTTTCTTGCAAATATGAAAGGCAAGGGTTTAATAAATGAGCAGTAAACAAACAAGCGTATACTTCTTTTTTAATATTTTCCGTTTACAAAAAGAAAAAATAAGTACAAAAATGAAAATATTTGTTTTTTGAAACAAGGAAGAAAGCGTTCAACCAAGACAACATTGAAATGACAATGAATCTAGAAATGCAAACAAACAAGGTTGTTCTTTCAGTCTACCTAACAAACCTTATATTAAATAGTCCAAGCAAATATTTTAATCTTTTTTGTGTATCAAGCGTTCATAACCTAATAAAGAGACACCAAACAAAGACTCAAGACAGTCCAGGTGATTGATCAAACCAAGAATTCAACCTAGAAAGGAAGTAAATTTTGAAAAACTTCAACTTCACACATGTCTGTGACTATTACTAGAGAAACTCACAGATATCCGAGAGATTTAGAGATGAAACTCATAGATGTACATGGGCTATAGTGACACACACACATATAGCAAGGTAAGGTCATAAAATAAAAGAGAGCTACTAAAAAATAGAGGGCTTCAAGACTTAGCAACAGGTCCTGTGAGGATAAAAACTCTAAAAAGGCTCATAAATTGATAGAGAAGGAAAAATCAAGCAAGCAAGACACCTCGACCAAACTAACCCAACTAGGAGTATCCCCAATGAAGTCACCAATTCTGATTAAGGGATTTTTCGCCTRTGATTGTGCATCATAATCACAACAGAGCAAGACCAAGTGAAAGAGACAACAATCTCCGCTTGGTGACAAGCACACAAAAACTAAAGAAAATAACTCCTTTAATTAGGAGAAAGAAGGGATAGAGAGGAGAAAATAAGGTGCACCTTTTTCTCCCGTTTGATGTTGATCCCTGATCCAATTTGTCAAAGATCTCTTGGTCTTCTCCTGGAATCAACCTACAAGATATATACAAAACTAGGGCTGGGATGAAAGTAGTTATACGATCAAAATCATGTGCATGTCATATGTCAGATTCAAAGTAAACATACATATAAATGTACATGAAGACAATTCTAGGGGAAAATAAACTCTTTTATTATCAGCAAGTGGAAAAGGTAAGTTACAACCTTGTCTAGCCTTAGGCACTGTCTTGAAGCCAACTTGTTGGGTTCCTCACGGAAACCTCAAGCATCAACTCAACCGATATAGACTTCTCTCAATGACTCAGATAGGGATAAGGAGACACCCTATAGCCACATAAAAGGAGAAATAAGCTTTGGAAAAGAAGTTTCCAAACTAAAGGAGATGTTGCTCAAAGAATATAGGTAAAGGAGGCTTGCTAGATGCTGGCAGCATAACTTTGCAGTAAGGGAATTGTTTTTTCCTATTTATCCCTCTATGGTTGTTTTATATCTTCCAAAAGAGGTTTGGGGAGTTGAATTCTTTTATGTACGGGAAAGAGTCTTTGGGAAATGAGCCCAACAAAAAAACCCATTCGAAAACACGAGATTATTTTTTTTTTCACAAAAAATGAAGGCATCCGTGGGTTGCAGTGAGGAAAGGCGCGGATGTATGCGTGTTGCACTAGGGAAACCCACATATATGCTCTTAAAGCATGTTTTAAAATGATTCTTGAGAGGACCTTTAGGAAAAAGTCTAGCAAGCATTGGAAAAAGGGTTAGACCATTCCACAAAATTATAGGTGTGGCTTTTTGTGCTATAAAAATAATATTTCTCTGACAAGTATTTCTGCTGAAAATATTTATTGAACTAATTCTAATAAATTCTCTTATCATCAAGGTATTTAGCCTGTTTTAGCCTATCCCACCACAAAGATTTATTTCCTTCAATATGGTAGGTTGCAATTCAGTCTTATGTGTTTGATGAGTAATCGTGCAACTGGAAATATTTCCTCATTCGCAAAAACCATGCTTTTGTATCTTCTCCTTTCTTGTTCTCTCCATCAAAATATGGTGGCTTGATTTTCCTCAACTCCCCTTGCAAGTTATCCGATCCATGTATCCTTCTTTGATGTCAGATAGGAGACATACGTGGATTGATTGTTGACCTTGAACATGCATATTCTCTTTTGGTTAAGTTCCATGGGGAATGATTATTCTTATGCCTACTAACACTCCTTGATTGTCTAGATCCTCCATAATCATCTCTCTTATAATGCGATCTAGATGCTTCCACTTTCCTTACACTAGTTTCATGATTTGTGCTAGAGTCATTTTTGACTTGCTTATGTATCATATTCATGATTTTTATTATCTCCTCCTGAGCTTTCACAATCCTTTCATTATCGACTCTATAGCTTTACACTTCTCTTTGTAGGGTTCTCATAGTTACAGGTTCCTTCCTGTCTCTTCTTCCATTAGAATTTGTATTAGCATTACCCATGCTAACATGTAGACCTATGATTTCTTCTTCATGGTTGTAATACTCTTTTGGATCATCCATATCTTTGTTTCTCATATAGGAACTAAATTTTGATTCCCTGTACCTCTAATTCTACAAGAATGTGCATGCAATAATTATTGTTAGAATTAAGCATATTACAAAATATTTATTAATTAGATTACATGTTATTCTTCTCATCAATTTATGAATAACATAATACACCAATTCAAAATATGATTCCTTAAACAAATTCTTCTTTGAAACAAATATTCAACGATTATACTCATTGTTGGGCCCTTCGTTTTGATAAATAGAAGTTGCGCAAGATGCCACAGAGCCATACAACCAAACAAATGAAGGAAAATAAGGCTGAGCGAAAGAGCGTGCAACATAAAGGTGTTGGAAAATAAAATGGTTAGAGGCTAGCATACAATCAATTTTGGGAGGAGTAGTTGAAACAAAATCAATAAGAGGAGAGAGCTCGTGGGTTCTCAATCAACAAGAAAAGATTGTAATATATAATGAAAGAAGAGGATTGTAATCGGGTTGAGTAGTGAGAACTGGTTTTGCGCCAGAATGGGAATGTAAGGGAAACTATTACTGTATTACAGTATAGGTAGTAAGAGCAAGAGACTAGAGAGAATATGATATGGTATTGTAATATCTTTAGATGTACTTGTTGATTCTCTCTGGAATGAATTTGTGTATTTCTGAGATAAGTTGTGCATGTATTTTGAGTAAGGAATCTGATATAATAGAATATCGACGGGGATAAAATTTAAAAGAATACCTCTCTATATGATGATTTTTGTTTCCATGGAATGATATTATGTTGTGTCTATTATGCATGATGCTTTTGTATTTCTTTATGATGTTATGCATAACTCTGTTTTTCTATCCTGGGTTATGAGGTGTTAAAGACTATAATATAGTTAATCTATCTTGCACAAGAATGGTATTAATCTTGATAACTTGTAGATTTGACTAAGCGTTCTTCTTACCCTTCCCTAATCTTCATGTCTCGGTCGCACTTCAGGTGAGACTTCTTCTCTTCCAGGAAGATGAAAATGTCAGTGCACTAGACTATGTTTGTACCCTTTTGTTGGTAACCTGAAGAGGACCTTGGTCTGACAACTTTGCGCCAACATTCATGCCTCATTCTGAGATTTGAGAAGAAAGTTACAACATTCACATGCTACAATTTCCACTTTCTTACTGCTACAAAATTACTTTATTACTTTCTGAGAATATTTTAGCACCCAATTAAAAATTATGGGTGGATATATGTCGTTTCCTGCTCAATACCTTTCCAACAACTATTCATTTTCTCAAATATGAGCTTCGAGTTGAAAGTTATGGTTCGAAGAAGTTTTGATTGTTTTTCCCAATTTATCCATGTATGCTGTAGGTATCTTATTTCTCTTCCTGCACATTTTTACATACACAGATCCCAAATCCGGCTCCATAGTTTTCTTCTATGGTTCAAAATATTTCCATAGACTACTCGTGTGCCTCAAACAAACTTATGAACAAGGAGTTATGCCCTCTGGAAGTAAATTGGTGTTGAAATTTCACCTTAGTTAATTCAGCTGTAACTTTCTCATACGAGATTTTCTTTTCACCCAAAGTAGCTTGTTGGATAACTCTCTCTGAGTGATTTTATTTAAGCTACAAAAATAGAGTGTACCTTGGTACACTCTATTTTTTGGGTTTTGATTACCTAAAAACGTCATTTAGGGCCTCAAAAATGCCCCACAAGTTCATGACCTTCAAAAAACAAAAAAAATCATATAAAATTGAATGTTTTACTACTATAAAATCTTTTAAATATGAGCCGTCGATCTCAAAATCAGGTGATATATCATTTGTTGATATTCCCAAACTACCGATCCAACCATAGTCCATTATCCCTTTTCCTTTGGAAACCAATTGCAACACATCTCTGAATCGACCGACCCAGAAGTCGATGATTTCCATTTGGGTGAATGAAACACCTTACCAACTCGGTCGACTTGACCATTGGCCATCCCTGTTGACTGATGAAAACACTTCTCCAATTCAGTCAACCTGACCGTCGATCATCAATAATTTCTTGGATGGCGTGGAAACTAATGATATGGCATGACATGTGGATGCTAACATGACATGACACATAGACTCTAACATGACTCTCTATATGACATGGAATGACACATGGATGTTGATGTGTCATGACACATCATCACCCTATTTTCTCCATTGGTCATCAAGATTTTATCTTGGATAAACCGAACACCTCACCTAATCGGCTAACACTCGACCATAAGCCATCTACTATCGACACTTTCTCTTTCTCGATTGAAAATTTTCACTAAATCGGTTGACACCCGACCATCAACCATCAACTATCAATGCTTTCTCTTGCTCGGTTGAAACACTTCACCAAATCATTTGACACCCGACCATCATCCATCAACGATTTCCTTTGGACACACCGACACCTTGCTAAATTGTTTGACCCTCGACCATCGACTATCGGTCGTCAGTGATTTCTGTTGGTGACCAAAACACTTCACCAATCTAACTGAACCGACCATCGAATGTCATCGATTTCCTTTCGCCAACTCCAACACTTATATTCGACCAATCTCCGATTAATTTGGGTCGTCTATCTATTATTCTAAATGATCTCGATCACCGATATGCTCCACTTCGCAAGCCTCCAAATTGAATCTTGGTCATTGATCAACCCCAACCTCACAATGGATGAAAATGAATCCAAACCATTTATTTGATCCATTTTTGAAACAACCATCGATTTTATCCTTTTTCCAAATGGTCGAAAATGAATCATGGATGTTGATCTACTAGACCTTAGAAACCTCTAAAATCCTTATAATTTTTGAATTTATCAAAATTAATCTAGGTCATCGATCTTAAGATCAAACGTGATCTCGATCGTCGATTCTTCAAACTCTCCCAGCTCCATTGACCTCCATTAAAATGTGAATTTCGACCTTCTAGGTCGAATCTAACTCTGTAATTCAACTGATTAATGTCATTAAACATATTAGGTAGTTCCGAGGCAATTATATCTCAAACGTTTCTCATGAATTTAGCGATTTATCTCTAGTTATCATCGTTTTCTCCCAAATTCATCACATATCAAAATATGTGACAATGCATTTTCCCAAATTCACACTAGTTCTTGGACCATATGGGTCTAGTGTTGAAATTAAGCTCTAATACCACTCTGTAATGTGTCCAGCCCCCAGCTAGGCCATGTCACGTCTACAACGACCTAATAAAATTTTTCCAATACCAAATATGTATGCGGAAATAACACACAACATTTTTGGATCATGTTGTTATTGATGCCAATGGTTTGATTGATTGATGTCAAGTGATTGATTGATGTCAAAGGATTGATTGATTGATGATTTATGTAATATAATATGTATTGTCCTTGATGAGA
>SNQJ01S0022967.1:0-58643 GCA_010110895.2 Picea sitchensis | reverse complement strand
AATGGGTAATGAATAAATGTTGAATTCTAATTGATGAGTTTTTGTGCAAGAGGGAAGTTTTGGGAAAAATAGCCCCACACTCATTCACCCCCCCTGTAATGTGTCCAGCCCCCAGCTGGGCCATGTCACGTCTACAATGACCTAATAAATTTTTTCCAATACCAAATATGTATGCGGAAATAACACACAACATGACATTCAAACTCATGCAACTGTCCATACTAATTAAGAACGTTATTGAAATTGCTTAACTGTGCATAGAAAAAACTAAATAACACACAACAATATTCAACCACATAAATAAGGATTTAAATGCATCATTCTTCTCACAACATGAAACAATAACCAAGATAACTCAGAGTAAAATTCATAACAATATATATATATATATAACACAAATCAACAAAAAAAATAAGAACACGTTTTTTACAAAATATATAGCTTGCTACAGAGGACAAATGTTCCTCCCAACAGTAGGCTCCAGCTCTCAACACCAAGTCACCCCCGATCTGGGGCTATGAACCCATAGAAAGTTTCCCCTCTTTCATTTGCTTGCTTGACTTGCACTCTTCCCCAAGATGATTGTACTCAGCTCCCATGCTCTCAATAACTATGGGATGTAGCTCTCACACCCATCCTCTTACATGAATTCAATGATTGGGCTCTAGAACACTCAAAAAATAATGGAAGGTTCATGGTAAAGATAATTTAAAAATAAATGGTTTGGGTTTAATAAACATGGGTAAAATCTCCTCCTTGGACCCCTTCCCTATCTTGTGGATACTTAGCCCCAAAATCTCCATTCATGTACGACTGCAACTAGCGACACATTTAATTCATTGTATTTGGTCTATATCATTTACATATTACATCACTTTGGCTCTCGACCATACATTGAATTTAAAATATACATTTCTAGTTTGGGGTTTGAAAACATGGATGTTATAGCTGAGTGGACAAGAATATAATCAATTACACTATCATCTACCATGAATGATGCCTATAAAAGATTAAACATGGACTCAACCATTCAACTAAAATTAAAACAACATTATTTGGGGGAATAAGAGTAGTGATTTATTTATTCCAATGGAAAAGTAAATAAGATAAAAAATACACTATGTCACTTGGGGAGAGAGATTGTAATGGGTGTGCTCCAATCTTTTCCTTGAAAGGGTTGTTTTAACCTTCATTTAGACGCAATCTCAATATTTGATAAATTTTGGATTTTCTCATTATGAATGGTCACTTTGAAGGAAAATTGAACAACAAGAGGGAAAAAAAACAAGAAATATATGAGTGGGAGAAATGGATTCCTTACTCATTATCTCTATTTTTCCAACATAAATTTACTCTAAATTCCTTTCTTTTAATTCTTAGCGATGGATTTTATTTATAAGTAGAATTCGTCCTCCAATTTGAACCAGTTCCCATGTGAATGCTCCTCCTTCAGTCATGAGCACCCATTTTCATAATGAGACCTCAAGAAAGGACAAAGGACTCGATGTTTATGATATGGGAGGATCAGGTTCATTTTCACACAACCACTTCATTGTTTTGGGATTTGCTTAGGAATTTATGATCCATGAAGTAGATAAATTTGTGGATTTATAGGGATAGTTTATAGGTTTCACATCACTATCAAAGAATTTTCAACATGATATATGTAAGTATTAAGGGATGTATTACATGATATTGTAAATGGTCAATTGGAGGCTTGAACTTGATTGGTGATGTCTAAATAAGATATAGATCATTTCATTGAATACATTATGTGAGTTATATGTGGATTTGTGACATTTCTAGGTAAGAACAAAAATGTCACAAGTAAGTGAAATCAGGGTGTTAACTCTACCACACAGGGTACTGGGTCAACACATTTCCTAATGCACTTAACTTTGTCATATAAGAAAGATCCCAATAATCCTACTTGTCTCTAATTTTTCTTGTATCTTCTTATAATAGCTTTCATGTTGTAATTTTTACTATTGTTGACTACTTTTCTCTTTGATTATCATGTTTTATTTACTTAGATATTTTTGAGGCTTTAATAACACTTCATGTCAAATTTCATAGTATGCACTCTATTGTATCATTATTCTTGCCATGGGGGAATATGTAGCGTATCGAAATTTTATTTTGTATTAGCTATGCACATACCCCTTAGATGTCTTTGTTTAGAATTTGTGTTTTGTATTAGTCATACATGAACATTTATATCATATATTATTGCATAATGCACTAATTATACCAATGCCTTCGCTAGGATGAATACACAAACTCTTATGCATTTATATCATGAATTCACAAGTCTCAATCCCTCACCTTTAGTGTCCCTAGTCCTATGGTTTGAATATACTATTAGGGGATTGTAACCTAGAATTAGGGTCTCATGTGATTACTTTGGGGTCATTGGGAGGTTTTCCACGGTTTTTGCATTTATATCATGCCCTATTTTATCACTTTGGCCCTACAAATTTCCATTTGGGCTATATTCAACTTACTTGGACATTCTTAGGCCCATTTCATTGAAATATTTCCCATGTTTCTTAGAAATTTGCTTTTAGGGTTGACAAGATAATTAAATATCATGATTAATATGGGCTTATGTTTAATTTACTTTCTCATTTCATTATCAACCTAGGGTTTTGTATGCTTATGAGATGTCTATGTAATGTATATGCAAGATCAAGGTTAATTGTTTATTCTAATTAATTTCAATGTTTTTCTATTCTATAAAATAGAGTTTATTATCATTCAAAAAAGAAACTATAAGCTGTAGGAAACTAGATAAGTCCTATTAAAAAAAGTGTAATTTAATAAATGAAAAAACTATCACTATTTCAGTGAAGATTTATATACTATACAAGATTTACTGCAAATCTAAGAAAAATACAAAAATCAAAATTCTACTCTTAGAAAACTAAGATCAAATGTGATTGTGTGCTACATATATATGGCATAAACTATATGAGAAAGATTTTAACACTGGTTATAGTAAATACTCAACCATAGAATAATTGCAAAAGGAAGAATTCTCTTATATGAAGAATTAATTTTAGAAGTAGTATTACATTTGCAAGAAAACATAGCTAATAAAAGATAGTACCTGAGACCAGAGAGTGGGACCTTCCTATTCTAGAACATGAGACTGGAAAGATATACAACACTAGATTTTTCTTAATCAAATGCACAAGAAAAATGAAAATGATTTTGATTCAGTAGTTTCAAAAATTATATGATAGTCAATCTTTCATTGCATCATTCTATGTCCCCTATGAGGAGAACTTGTTTATTTATACATAGCTATAGCTAAAAAGTTATAAATGTTTATAACTAGTAAGCTAACTACTTTATGAATCTATAACAACAAATTTCTATTTTAAAAATTACATTTATGGGTTGTTTTCATCATCAAAAAGATAGTTGCGTAGATGTTGCATTTTAAGCTACAAAATCACAACATCTACATTAACCCTCTAACCATTTATTTTAATACAAAGTAGAGAATCTTCAAAATCATCTCAACTATGTATTGATGGACTCGATGGGTCTCGATTCTTCAAATTGAGTGGTAAAGTACTCCACATTTCATGTGCAACTATAGAGGATTCAATGGCATATGAATGGATTATTTATTCATGAATGGTTATGGAAAGTCTTTGATTATGTCTCATCCTTGTTATATTCTTGAAATCAATAAAAATTTGTTGATGATCATTAATGATGGTCATTGGCAATGGATATTCTTATCTAGGTATCAAATTGGAACTGCGTTCTTCCTTATTATGGAAATCCCATTCTTGTTTCCATTGAACTTTATTAAACACATGTTAGCACCAATATTTTTTTTAGCGCCTGGTCATCATCAAACATCTCCAAGGGTCAGTTTTAAAAGGAATCTTTATCATTTCTTATCTTCATTTCCATTTGAAAAAGTGCGATGTAGACTGGTTCAATTTGCTACAAACTGTAAGAGCGCTGCCAACTTTCTAGTCACTGCAGACTCTTGGCATTGCAAACTCTCTGTAGCGGATTGATGGTGGATTAAAAGCTTCAAGGAATGATTGGTTTGGTTTTCTACAACAGTTAATGAGCTTTATATACTAGGAACTTTACTTGATGTACAATTTCCACTGCCTGAAAACTTATTATCATCAAATCCTAGTTGTTGCAAGCTCCTTCACTACAAACTAGTTTATATTATTTGTGTTGTGAACTCCTCTTTTTTTAGTTAGCTTGCACAGTTATGTCTTTCAAAATATTTTATGCAGACCCAGGAATCATGTTTTTTTGTCAAAGGATCATTTACAACTATTTCTTCAACCATAACTCTATCTATTGCAAATTCCTTAGCGTTGCGAACTGGATGTGCTACAAATCCCCTGTTTTACCCAATTGATAAAACCCTAGTTGACCTCGTTTTCACTCAAGTATGAAAAACTACATTTCACTCAAGATCATGCTCTTCTACTTATCTTTGAAACTACAAACCATTATGATGAAAACCTTAGTTAAAATCCATTTTTTGAAAACTTAATTAGTGCACTGCGAAACTGAGTTAGCGCTGCAAATTCTATGTTTTGCACATCATTTCAAAATGTTGCTATTTGAGACTTCATTCAGCCTCAAGTTTTCATCATTATATCCAAACTTCTATCTCCATTCACATTTTAGTCTTTGCAACATTTTTTTCTAGCATAAACCCTAATCATTGCAACCATTGGCAACAAACGATGATTCTACAAGGTTACATAACACAGTCAGTTGGTAGTTGTTATCAAAAGATTTTTACTTTTATTTGACTTACCTACCATGGAGGCTCAACAAAGGAAGAAGGTCCATAAAGGAAGGGATATTTTTAGAGCTTATTTGCAGGTTTTAACATCAGAAGTTGTAATTAAAAGAAAAAATGACACCTATAGGAAAGTTCACAATGCATCCTACAAAGACGCTACAAACTGCTAAATTGAAACAATTTACAACAAATTAGTACACAACAAAATCGTGTTGTCATCATAAATTTTAAATTTCGGTTTGGGTTCTTCTATTTTTTTTTGTGGAGATGAATCATAATATCATTGACTTGTTGACCAAAACTCAGCTCGACCCAGTTGCTTGTTTTGGAGAAAAGTTAAAAACATCACCTACATGAAAGTTTGCAACAAATCCTTAAATTGCGCTACAAACTCTAACAGTCTGATAAATTTGAGTTGTAGCAGGGTTGACACCTATCTTAGGAGGTTCAAATGGGTTCTCAGAGATTAGTTAGACACCAAGCGACACTTGTACCTAATATTTAGCTCCACTAAATCTCCATGCAATGAGCTGGCTGCAGTTGCATTTATTCTAAAAGAGAGTTTCTAGGAATCAAGGAATTAGTTGGATTTTCTGTTTGCCACATATCTCTAAGGCATATCATCCAATGCATGAAGTGGGTTGCGACCTCCTAGAGATATTCTTAATGTAAATTTCTCTTTAATGGGTGACAGGACTCCAAAATGGGGGCTTGAGCTTGAGAGAGCTATAGGAGGCATTTCTTTGGTTGTATGAATCAATTTGCAAGCTTGAGGGGAATCTTGTTATGTAAATATTTCTGGAAATGAAGATTCATGATAATTGTTCTATCAGATTGTTGACTTATCTGTTTTCCATTCTACCTTTCATCTTGCTTGAATATAAATGCATATTTTGAGGATCAATAACTACCTTTTATTTGCAGATTCATGAGCAACAGAGGATCTATTGTGACTTGCATATTGATCACTATTTATGTTCAAGTACCTTTTTCAAGTTTCTATTTTGCAGGTAGGATCTTTGTTTAGTAAACATTCCTCTTTTTGTGCACCTTCTATTCTTCTATCCATCATCATAAAACTATTTATCTGATATGTAGTTTGTCTGCCTTCATTAAGAAAAGTTTTTATGACTCCATTTCCCAATGGTATATCATTGATCTACAATTATCTTGTTTCCCTTTCCCTTTCTCGTAGAGTCTTGTTGATCCACCCAACACAAAACCTGATTTAATCATTCAATTTTCCAAAATCTTGATGGATATTAGGCTTGTTCTTAAAGCAGTCTAAGAACAACTTCTAGTGCTAACATTTCTGGCGTCGTTGTTGGGGATGGAGATGAATACAATATTCCATGGGATAACAAAAAATCTTATATCGAGTCTTTGATGGTGAATAAGGGCTAGTGACACAGTACAGACTGC
Organism: Picea sitchensis; assembly: GCA_010110895.2. NCBI lineage: Eukaryota > Viridiplantae > Streptophyta > Pinopsida > Pinales > Pinaceae > Picea > Picea sitchensis. Next base: position 52,423 of record SNQJ01S0022967.1, on the reverse strand, counting down.
ATCATTCACCTGGCGACTCCATGTTAAAAACTTTATTGGTGGCTCCACTATTGGTTCCTCTGGTTCTAAATGGCACACTCAGTTGCTTCAAGGTATGCATCTTTGTATTTCAAATATATTCTTGGTTTTTCCAATCCACTGCATGATAATAAAGAATTTCTAGAGAGGTCTCCAAAATTTCATGGAAATTATTTGAGTAAAGCCGAAGGACATCTCTCAGATTTTCAATATTTTACCGACTTCCTTGAGATCGTTCACGAAGATGTATACATGAGGATGTTTTATGATTCATTAGAGGGACATTACAAAGATTGGGTTAAAGGTTTGACTACTGATTTTATTGATTCAATTATAAGTTTCTGGGACCTATTTTTAAAAACATGGACATAGAAGTCAGAATTTGTGGCAGATTATATTCTTCCTGTACCTTTCATTTTAGATTCCAATAAACAACAATCTGACAATGTTATTCAAGAATATGCATTTACATATTTAGAAATTCCTGACAATCACGTTAATATTTCTGCTGAATTATATGAAGGATTGCTTCTGGACACTATTCCTATAAATGCATCTGGAAATGTTCAAGGAGAAGTAACAGAGTTTATCAATCATCAAGAGGAGTATTGTTTCTCTTTCTAGGATCCAATGGAAATCTATATGCAGTCAAAATAGGATAAAGAGATTTATTTCCATACTTTTATAAGAAAAGGATTCATGAGTTGTAGGTATGATCTTTTAAATTATTTATATCTTTCAGCTCCTCCTGTTCTACTATTATTCAAAGATGAAAATAAAATGCAATTTTTTAACCAGTTTCTTGAATGGATACACTGGAAAAATGATTTTACATGAGCAAGAATGATTCATTGATTATGTAGAAGTGTATATAAATAATCTCAGCATGTGAGCATTTGATTTGTAGTTTGAGGTTTGCTTTCAATGTGTGAATGTTTTAATTTTCAATAAAGAGCAGAAGTATACTTCATGCAAGAAAAATTCACATTTTGCAGCTCAGGTCGACTGTAGCACATGATGGACAACTACAAGTTTAATATTTTCAAAATGGATAAGGCACTGGAACTAAAAGTTCTTGGCAACTCATAGGGATCAAGCCATTCCCCAATAGGAGTCAATGTTAGCACCAATATTGTTTCTAGTGCCTGGACATCATCAAACATCTCCAAGGGTCAGTTTCAAAAGGAATATTTATCATTTATTATATTCATTTCCATTTACAAAAGTGCGTTGCAGACTGGTTGAATTCACTGTGAACTATAAGTGCGCTGCCAACTTTCTAGTCACTGTAGACTCTTGGCGCTACGAACTCTCTATAGCGGATTGATGGTGGATTAAAATATTCAAGGACTGATTGGTTTGGTTTTCTGCAACAAAGAGTGAGCTTTATATACTGGGAACTTTTCTTGATGTACAATTTCCACTGCCTAAAAACTTATTATCATCAAATCCTAGTTGTTACAAACTCCATTCGCTACAAACTGGTTTATATTATTTGTGTTGCAAGCTCCTCTTTGTTTAGTTTGCTTGCACAATTTTGTCTTTAAAAACATTTTATGCAGACCCATGACTCATGTTTTCTTGTCAAAGGATCATTTACAACTATTTCTTACAACCATAACTCTATCTGTTGCAAATTCCTTAGTGCTGCGAACTGGATACGCTAAGAATCCCCTATTTTACCCAATTGATAAAACCCTAGTTGACCTTGTTTTCACTCAAGTATGAACAAATGAATTTCACTCAAGATAATGCTCTTCTCCATATATTTTAAATTGCAAACCATTTTGATGAAAACTGTAGTTAAAATCCATTTGTTTCAAACTTAATCAGTGCACCACGAAACTGAGTTAGAGTTGCAAATTCTTTGTTTTGCACATCATTTCAAAATATTGCTATTTGAGACTTCATTCAACCTCAAGTTTTCATCATTATATCCAAACTTATAGCTTAAGTTACATTTTAGTCTCTGCAAAATTTGTTCTAGCATAAACCCTAATCATTGCATCCATTGGAAACAAACCATGATTCTACAAGATTACATAACACAGTCAGTTGGTAGCTGTTATCAAAAGATTTTTACTTTTATTTGACTTACCTACCATGGAGGCTCAACAAAGGAAGAAGGTCCATAACGGAAGGGATATTGTCAGAGATTATTTCTAGGTTTTGACATCATAAGAGAAAATGACACCTACAGGAAATTTCTCAACGCATCCTGCAGAGGCGCTGCGAACTGCTAAATTGAAATAGTTTACAACAAATTACTACACAACAAAACACTATTGTCATCATAAATTTTAAATGCCAATATGGGTTCTTCTAAAAAAAATTGTGGAAATGAATCATAATAACATTGACTTGCTGACCAAAAATTAGCCCGACTCAGTTCGTTTTTTTGGAGAAAAGTTTAAAACATCACCTACATGAAAGTTTGCAACAAATCTTGAAATTGCGCTACAAATTCTAACAGAATGATAAACCCGAGTTGTAGGAGGGTTTCCACCTGTCTGAGGAGGTTCGAATGGGTTCTCAGAGAACAGTTAGAAACCAAGGGAAACTTGTACCTAATATTCATCTCCACTAAATATCCATGCAATGAGCTGGCTGCAGTTGCATTTATTCTAAAAGACAGTTTCCAGGAATCAAGGAATTAGTTGGATTTTATGTTTGCCACATATCTCTAAGGCACAGAATCCAATGCATGGAGTAGGCTGAGACCTCCTAGAGATATTCTTGATGTAAATTTCTATTTAATAGGTGAGATGACTCCAAAATGGGTGCTTGAGATTGAGAGAGTTGTAGGAGGAATTTCTTTGGCTGTATGAATCAATTTGCAGGTTTGAGGGGCATCTTATTATGTAAATATTTCTGGAAATGAAGATTCATGATAATTGTTCTATCAAATTGTTGACTTATTTGTTTTCCATTCTACTTTTCATCTTTCTTGAATAAAAATGCAGATTTTGAGGATCAATAGTTTCGTTTGATTTGTAGATTCATGAGCAGTAGAGGATCTATTGTGACTTGCTTGTTGATCATTGTTTATGTTCAAGTACCTTTTTCAAGTTTCTATTCTACAGGGAGGATCTCTGTTTGGTAAACATTCCTCTTTTTGTGCACCTTCTATTCTTCTATCCATCATCATAAAGTTATTTTTCTGATATGCAGTTTGACTGTCTTCATTGAGCATATTTTTTATGAATCCATTGCCCAATGGTCTATCACCAATCACCAATTATCTTGTTTCCCTTTCCCTTTCTTGTAGAGTCTTGTTGATCCACCTAACACAAAACCTGATTTAATCATTCAATTTTCCAAAATTCTGATGGGTATTAGGCTTGTTATTAAAGCAATCTAAGAACAACTTCTAGTGCTAACAACACAGATGATGAAAAATCACAAAATTGTACTTCCCCAACATATGGGTTTGGATTCCACCTACATTCTATATATATAAAAAGGTTGAATTGATATAATTCACATAATAAAGTGTGTTTTTTGGTGTTGGAGACGAGTAGATAGTAGGAAAATCATGTACACAATATATTCCATTAAGATTCTCTAATAGTAACCTACAAAATATGAACTTAGTCCATTGATCATGAAGGAAAATAGGGTAAATTATAGTAGGCTGTTTGCAAGATATTCCTTGCAATGCCAAGCCATGGCTCTATGTACCTCTTATTTTCCGAGTTTCTCTTGTTGTTTGCATGCCTCTAATTTCTCTTACCATTTATTCTCTTGAGTCAAATATTGAAAAAAAATCATGCTTGCATATGTTTAATGGCCTTTTGATGGGTTTTCTTATGGATAATGCCCAGGTCATACAAATTATGTTTCCCTTTCCAATGGTGAAGACCAGTCTTTAATTTACAAAAGAATAAGTTTTTGCAATGATATCATCTAAGACGGTGTTGATCATTTGTTGGAAATATGTGAGGGTATCAATATAATTTTCTTCCAAACCCCTATGGTTTGAAATCTTAGTAGGGGAATTTTTTTTCTCTATTGCAACCAAAATAATTTCAAAACTAGTTTTTTTTCTAGTGACTTAATGCATGGATGTATTTTTATGAAGTATTTTCTCAAATTTCAATTTTGTTACTTCAACTTCTTGTTTTCCCTAAACAATTTAGCATATCCAGGGTCGAATGGATATAAATACTTGGAGAATTTATAAATACATGAAAACTTACCTCATTTCTATTTGTTTGTGTTATAGCCTTAATTTCCACCCTATAGGGCCATAAGGGAATCCAATAGAAGATGAATGCCAAGACACATCTATAGCTAAATCTTTAGGATGTTTTTGATGATTTTCGTGGAACCTATATGAGACAACAAGTGATGATAATCATTGGTCATCTATAGCGCAACAAATGATGATCCCTGCAACCTTCTAGATTCGTTGAGTTACGAAAAGGTAAGCGAGGGATGAGTTGTATCTCCATGGAATGAGCCTAGGAACTCACATAATTCGAGTCTCTATTGGGTTCTATAAGATATAGAAGCTCTCCCAAGCCTCTTCCAAGGATCAATATAAATAAGGAAAGTCTTGAGCATGAGGAGGAAGAATCATTTGCAGAGTTATGATGTTTGAATATAGAGGAGCTTCTCCTATTTGTAGCAGCCACAATCATATTGCCTAGTTTGATTAAGAAGTCGAGGAGGAGAAAGGAGAGAGGAGAAAAGGGGAATGCATCTACATCCAAGGTATAATCATTGATTTATTTCCTATATTTTATTAATATATCATTGGTTTTCCCCTAAATATGTTTGTATATGATTTACAAATGTTTAGATCCGGTCTTATAATGCATAGATCAAGATAGATCTAGTAGATTTGATTTTCCTAACACTAGAAGAATAGTAGATCGGTAGGTGTTTGTATCCTTGTGTGTAGGAAGCAGATTGCACGAGCTAGAGCTGGATCTCAGGATTTGCATCAACTGGATACATGAGGAAAAACATCGTTCAAAAGGTATGATTACATCCCTTCTTGGTTAAAATGAAAATAATTTTCTTGCACCTAGGTAAACCATTAGAATTCTATCCCCACTATCTATCTAGGATCAATAGGTAGGTCCTAGGGAGATCTAACTTATCATATGGGTGATATTTCTCCAATAATAGAATTGGAGACTCCACTGGGGAAAGAATATTTAATTATTCTCTAGTTTATAATCCCTTGCCAATATTCCTTTGTTTTCTATTTTTTATTTCATTTATGCCTTCCCTATACTCTTTCAGAGGTTAGATCTTTTAGATCTCATAGTTTTGAGACAAATATGACAGATCTAAAGTAGATCCATATTTTCAAAAAAAAACAAAACGTTTTTGCAGTCATCACCTGTTGCAGCATAACAATCATGCAATGATCATCATCGGTTGCACTGCCTGTGTCCCGTGATTATCCTTGTAAACTAGGGAAAATGTAGATTTACCAGTCTTTTGAGATAAGATTTATCTTGTCTGGTCCTAGAAGCCTCTAATTGATATGTGTGGTCCATATCTTTCCTCTATTTGAGTTTTATTGACACATATTTTTCCTTCAATTCATGTTTGGAGTGTGTCTATGTGGCTTTCCTGGGTTGCTTGGATAAGTTTGGTTACTGTCTAGTGATCCAGTGAAGTTGGGAAGTGAACCCAACAAATTTGAATAGATTTGGTAGTGTCTGGTTTTGATTGCATTTGGATTGTCCTTTTGTGATTATCATTCATTGCTAGATATATCCTTTTAGTTGAGTTTTGGGTGAGATCTTTGTAGAGACATTGGAGTGGGATTATTCATCATCACTACCAATTTCCTACAACCCTTGGCTTGATGATTTGTTGGTTTTCCATTTGCATCTTGTGTTCTTGCATAGATCAAGAATATTTTTGCATTACATTTGGAAAAGTTACAAAAACCAAAAAAAATTCTTTCTTGTGAGCTTTTGAAGCATTAGATCAAAAGTGCATTACTAAATATTTTGGGTTGAATTGGCATCATAATTTTGGATTTGAATTGTGTGTATGGTTGCTTGGTGTGTGGGATTACTTTTACAAGATTACAAAGAAAAACATCTTTTCTCCCTCCCATAGCTAGAATTCATTTAAGTGAACAAATTGCATTGTCATCTTTGCATTACTTGGTTGGGTCAAGAGTCATAAACACCATAAAAGTCACATTCATTTCCCTTTGACGTAAACAACATCCATAAAAAGAATTGAGTAATCTAAAATCAATTAATTTTTTTTATTTTTTAGTAAACCAACATTATATAGGCTTAGGGCCTTGGAATAGGATTGGAGAGTGAATTCTCCAAGGCCACTGAAACAAAACTTAAAAGTCATTAAAGAGTGAAAATCCATTTTTACAACCAATGTATTGGGAATCTCCTCTAGCACCAGAGTTAAGCACGAAGTCACAATGGGGCAGGTAGGGAGATTACCCCTCTCTGTTTGTTTTTGTGTTTGTGGTATCGCTTAGACTACTATATTGTATACGGGGGTTTCGTTGGTTCCATGCATTTGTCTGAGAAAATTCCTTCAAAGATTCAGGCATAGTTACCCTACCCTTACATGTGGTCGGACCTGTGACTATTTTCCAAGTCATTGATTATGAGGTGGTAGCCTTAGTGACCATTCCTAGGTTGCCAACATAGGTGACTGGTGGGAAATGCTTATGGTACTTGGGGAGAAATTTCATTCATGGTCTCAGTTCCCCCAAAGGGTGAATGCCTTAATAAAGGGTCCTTGCACTAGTCAGGGTTGTTTCACATAGATCATCGTAAGTGCTCCTCATTCCTTCACTAGCCAATCTTGTGGGGATTTCATCTCCCCCAGAGGGTTGGTTTTCAGAAGACCCCTTAAGCCATTAGTTTTCCTGTTGTTTTCCTAGATTATATAGGGGTGTGCTCTTTGGTTATAAGTCTACATCGATATTAAGGTGAATCGTGTTTTTATTTACACATATTATTTTCATTTTGGCTGAATCACCTTGTTGGTCCCGTTGATTGCGAGGACTAGAGCCAATCATGGAGGTGCAACCACCTCTTAAGAGGTGTGAAACAGGTGATCAAGAATTCAAAGGGTCTTATCTTTGGTTCGAGGAGACTGGTTTGGTTGAAGTGGAAGTGGTTGATGAAATTCCTCCACCAAAATATAACCCTCCTTTGACTGATCCTGAAGCAGCCCTACTTGTCTAGGTAAGGGATATTTTTAGTACACCTTTTTCTTTGTTTAGCATTCCTCCCAAAATTTCAAGACCAAGTGTTTCCTCCAATGTATTTGAGCCTTCAATCCCATATGCAAGTGGGACTGGGGGCATCCCTGTGATGTCCACACTACCCTCTCTTAGCACCATTGGACGAACACCATCTTTCCATTTTTCTACAGGTACCTGGATATCAGGGACCTCGATTGTGTCTTATTTTCCATCTGTTAGTATACCTAGCATTCCCACACCCATCCCTTATATTATTATTCCCACTTCTAGATATTTTTTGGTGGGGGGCCGAGCCTTGGTTTCAGCATTAGAGGTGGAATTCCTTCCACCTCCACCATTCCTATGAGTGGCTCGACATTGTCAGGTGTGCATGTACCTTTTGGATGGAACATTCCTATTGGTTTTGGTCATGTCTCTAGTCAATCTGGGGGAAATAGTATGTCATGATATTTTAAATTCCCATGGGTTAGCACACCTTTTTCCTAGGGGCACACCCCTTGGGGACAACTTCTCACAATGGTGAGGATTTCCATTTATTAATACCTCAGGTTCTTGGGGGTTCTTCTCTCAGACTAATTTTGGGAACGTTTTTCCTATAGGGTCTACATATGTCCGTGGGGAAAATCCACTCAGGTGCATGTCTACTCCAAGGAGTGGTCACTCCCTTGGAAGTGCCACCATCCCTGGGTGCACTCACTCCTCAGGAACATCTCAACAACCTTCTTGTAGTGCAAACGTAGGGGGACCACAAGGTTCATCTGGGATAACAGAGACTTCGTCTCCCTCACAATATTGATTTTCTCATATGTTGTTTCCCTTCCTCACGACATTAGACTTACCTAATATATTGAGGTTGGAAAATGACCCTATTTCCCAAAACCCTTCACGACTATTCATGCTTGTGAAGCTACCGTCAGACATGCCGAAATTCGACAGAAATCTAGGAGAGGACCCCTCCACACACATCATGACATATCACTTGTGGTGCTCATCCAATTCCTTAATGGATGATAGTGTGAGGTTACATATTTTCCAAAGATCCTTGAACATAAGTGTTTCCAAGTGGTATATTGAGTTACAAGATGCTTCCTTTAAAAGCTTCAATGACTTGGACATGGAATATCTAACACATTACCAACTATTCATTAAATACCAAGTAGGAATGGATCCCTTGACATCACAATGTCAAGATAGCTCCATCCACATTTCTTATCATATACATGAATGGCGATGAAGGCGAAGGATGATAAATACCCAGATCCCAGATATGCTCTTGATGGAGTGGTTCACCAAATCCCTCCTTCCAACTATTTCCAAGGATGTAGCTATGGATGGGGAAACTATCGAGGAGAGAGACATTATGTGTGCCCAACACTTGGACTTGATTTACTCTCAGTAGGGTACTTTGTATGAAATTATTACACACGATCCTAGGTTGTTAACAGATCCGAAGAAGCCAAACCAATGACCCCATGTTGATGACGTGGTTGAATCTATTTCCCATGACTCTGTGAACCAATTATCTTACCTGATGGGTCACATGGATATTTCGTCACATCTGTCGGCTACTGGTTCTAATGCTTAAACTGCGACGGTCCGGACTCAGACCTCCAAGGTGAATTCAATGCATTCCATGCAACCAAAGAATCCTCAACAAACTGGAGGAAAAAAGAAGAGGAATAAGAAGAAAAATTCTAATAATGAGAAAAGGATTGCTCCCACCCAAAACAATCAGGAGAGGGGAATGAAATAAAAGAGGAATATTTGGTTCCCTTGCATGATTGGTTGGAAGGAACACCCTACTCATCAGTGTCCTCGAAAGGATGAGATGCATCAGTATTTGGAACAGTGAAAGCCCCCCCAACAACCTACTATTTTAACTCATCCTTTTCCCCCTCAACCTCAGCATATGGTTGCAACAAATATTTCCCCTCTGCAAGGGAGCATGGTAGGTACCCCTTTCCATGAGGGGTCTTCCTCGAATGCCTTCATTTTCATGTGTGACCAAATAGTTAATTAGAAAACTCGATCCAAGAACTATGACAATTCTGAGCTTGCTCCTGTTGTGCATGAGCCAACATATTATTCCTATCTTGGTGGACCTATTAAGCTTGATATGCCATATTTTGACACACTACTTTCCCCCCCGAAGGGCGTTCTTTGAAAAAAAACTCATAATCCAAACACATGGGCCACCCACAACTACAATATTGTGGAATAATTTGCCCAGGAACCTTGTGCCATGTCCGCGCTCGAAGTCCTCCAATGCTACCCATCACAATGGAAAGCCTTGTTTTCTGCTATAGGTGGGGTTGATCCCTTGGAGTCAAGTTTGATAACCTTCAATTATGATCAGGTTACTCATATGCTCTTCCATCAAGTATCCTTCTAGATCAAAGTGTGATCGATGGGGAAAAAAATATTTCAAACCATGGTTGATGAAGGATCCTCGACTTGTTTCATGTCTATGTCTTGTTGGAAGGACCTTGGTTCTCCTAAGCTAGACAGTTTTGCAACACTATTGAAATCATTTGATTGACATATGTTCCAGCCCTATGGGATAATAAATTCCTTACCCATCGAGTTAGGTGGTAAGACTATCTGTGTTGTTGTGGGGGTCGTCGATGCTCCTCTTGAGTATAATTTTCTACTCAGGTGCACTTGGTTCTACGATATGACCACAATTTTATCATCAGTATTTAGGGGATTATGCTTCCCTCATCAAGGGAAAGTAATGACGATCGATCAACTTGCATTTTTCACCCAAAACGTTGGATCCAATGTGGGGTGTAATGTACCCTTTATCAGTGATACCTAACAATTTTATTTGAGTGTGGGTGCAAGGATGTTTAAATATCCTTCACTCATGGGAATATTTCCCATTCCCCCACCACCTTCAGTTGTGAACATTTCTCTCATCAACATTATTTCATAATTTACTAGTGGATTCATCGGGCCTATTGATCCTTGGGTGGTACCTCATCCTAAGGATGTTGAATCATATGGAGCTTGTATTCCACTCACCATGGTAGATATTGTTGATCCATCGATCCCATCAATATCTGTTGATACTAGTCAACAACTCCATTGTCATATGGAGTGAGATATACCTACTCTTCCTGAACGGGTTGTTGATTCTTTGTGTTCACATGATTGTCTAGATACTGAGTTTCCTTTAGAAGAGGCCATGTTGGAAGTCATGGCTTCCACATATAAGACTAGGGAAGATGGTAATCATCGTGAATCCATCCTCCCTAATTTGGAAGCCATGAGAGCTGAAATGATGAGATTCAACCCGAGCATGGGGGAATCTGCTGGGGAATCTAGTAGGCCTCCCAATATTGACCCTTTTCTATCTTGGTTATCTTTTTCATAACTTGCCAACAAATTCTATGATTCCACTTCCACTGAATATTCATGTTTCGTACTTCCTTCATGTCTTGAAGGAGCCCATCAAGAAGATTCCCTATATCATGAAACTACTCACAATGAGTATATTTGTATGCATAAATTTATTCCTATGTGGCATGGCCCCTGCATGGTAATCCATATGATGCCAACACCAGCTCATGAGTTCATTGATTATGAAAATATCCTTGGCCTGAGCCTATCAATGGACTCTACTTGGTGTAAAGAATCAATATGTGTAGTGCCTTGTACATAGGTGTGTGGTGTGAGTGCTTTTTGTTTTGCATATATCATATCCAAAAAAATCCAAAAATATTTCCTTTTGAGATTTCACTATGCATTTTGACCCCCAAAATGTAGTTTACAAGTGTTTACAGGATTACGAGGACTTTTTATGGAAATGGTGACTTCTCCTGAACTTGAGGTATGTGTTCTTAAAATTGGCATATTAAGGGATACGTTTTTCCCTACATTTACCGTCACATTATTAACTATMCATTATGTCGTCAAAATTCCTTAGGTTTGACCCTATCAGGTTGCAACATTAGCCATTATTTTTTTATGTCATAACCTATTTGGTAGTGCCTACCCTTCATGGGCACCCTAGTTCGGACCTGGATTTCCATTTGATTCCCATGATGTGATTTCTCATAGGCCTAGGAACCCTCCTTTATCCCCTCCATGACTTGATGATTGAGACTCATTCTCTCTTAATATATATTCTGGACACATCCTATGGGGGTTCCCAATTTTCTTTTATTGTTTCTTAATGGTCGCCTATGCATTTTGTTATTGTGTCATGCCTCCCACCATTATGTTGTTGTTTGCCTAGATCCTTCTTACCACTATTGTAGTAGCCTTGACCATATTCCTCTTGCATTATTTGGCCTTTTTTTTTTCATCCATCTACCCATGGAGAGAATAGCTTCTAAGAGTGGATTTCACTTGCCAATACCATTTACATTCATCTTACTTTGGTCAGTTTCATGCACTTGGAACATAGGAGCATGTTGTTAAGCCACTCATTCTCTCCAGTTGAGTACACTTTTCTCTCTTTTTCAAAAATCATAAAAGGAAATTAAAATGATACATACCTAGCATTCTTTGATCCCTCTTTCGTGTTCGTCATTAAGGAGACAAAAAACAAAAAAAAAATGAAAAAAGAGTGGTTTTTTTTTTACCATTGTTATATTCTCAAAATGGAAGCGTTAGTCGATTCACCCTTGAACATGGCACCTATTTGAGTCCTCATCATACAGTTGTGTTTTATCTTTCCTAGGAGCTATCCTAGTAATATGAGTCACACATACTCCTCCAGTTGGTTACTCTTCCATTCATCATGGATATTGCTTCAATGCCTCATGCATTGTTGCACTATATTCATCCAACTCTTGTGTCTTTCTCCTAATTCACCCTTATGTCGTGCTATATGTTCAAGGTAATTTTAATCTAGAGTTGACCATCTATTGTTTTTTTACTTTTCGAGTCATCCATATATGTGTCATTTTTACTTGGTGATATTCTCTCTTCACATTATCTCTTGATGTATGTTTTGTGTCAATTATTGGGGGATACATTAAGGTCCTCCGACAAATCTCTCCCTATCAAATTCAACACATTATCTAGGAGAGGGATCTAAAAACCAACTATTACCTTGGAGTTTGCAGTACTTAGTGGCATACCCCCTCATGATTGACAATGGGCATTGACTCTTGATCAATTGATTCTACAAGTGTTTGACATCATCTCCTCTGTTCATGCTCGCTAGAATTTACTAGGTACCTTGGGGTCCATCTTCCTCATTGGTGGGTCCCTTTTTGTTTGTTAATGATATACATCAATAAATAATAATCAGATAGTTTCTACCATGCTCGACATTAGCTAATCTATTTGCATGATGTATATTCCTACCATTAGAGTTTTGTATGAATACCTTGGGATTGGGGGACACATCATTCATTTACAATATCCTCTCTCGATTTGTGATGGAGTATATCACTTATCTATGATTACTTTGAATACTTCGAGGGAACTTTCCTCAATTCTCGTTGTCTTCATGATGTATATATGTTGTATCATAGATCCACATTGTAATTTTGGTGGCTATTATTGTATTCATGACATATATCCACATTGTATTGCCTCGTGGCTATGGTCTTATTGATGACATGGATCCACTGTGTATTATTTCATGGCGATGGTCCTACATTTCATGTCATGGATCCACAATGTATTGTTTGGCGACCATGCTTTGATACTCTTCAAAGTCTAACAATGTCTACCTAGTGGATGGTATATATATGCATTCATCCTTGGTGTTTGATTGCAAGTACTCTTTTTCCTTCAGACCTCCTTTTCTCTCTCCTCATGTTTCCCCATATGGAAACTATTTTATTGTAATGTGTTTCAGCCATCCATTCCTTTCCCGACCTCACACATTAGGGGGAATCTATTACAACATTAATTTTCACCCTATAGGGCTAGAAATGAATCTTGTAGAAGATGAATGCCAAGACACATCTCTAGATCAAGATTTAGGAATTTTTTTAGGGTCATCGCGAGATCTATATGAGACAACAAGCAATGATCGTCATTGTTCATCTATAGTGAAATAGGCGATGATCCCTATAACCTTCTAGAGTTTCTAAGTTATAGAGAGGTAAGCGAGGGATGATTTGTATCGTCATGGAATTAGCCTAGGAAATCACATCATTCGAGTCTCTATTGGGTTCTAGAATACCTAGAATCTCTCCCAAGCCTCTTTTAAGGATCTATATAAAGAACGAAATTCTTGAGCATGAGGAGGAAGAACCATTTGCATATTTATGTTGTTCAAATATAGAGGATCTTCTCCTATTCAAAGCAGTCACAATTAGATTTCCTCTAGTTTTGTTAAGAAGACGAGGAGGAGAAATGATCAAAGGGGAATGCATCTAAATCCAAGGTATAATCATTGATGTATTTTCTATATTTTATTAATGTATCATTGGTTTTCCCCTAAATATGTTTGTATCTGATTTACAAATGTTTAGATCTGGTCTTATAATGAATAGATCAAGATAGATCTAGTAGTTTTGATTTTCCTAACACTAGAAGAATAGTAGATCGATAGTTTTTTGTCTCCTTTTTTGAAGGAAGAAAATTGTAGGAGCTGGAGATGGATCTCAGGAGATGCATCAGCCGAATACGTGAGGACAAATGTCGGTCGAAAGGTATGTTTACCACCCTTTTTAGTTAAAAGGAAAATAATTTTATTGCGTTTAGGGAAACCATTAGAAGTCTATCCCCAATGTTAGTATATGACCAATAGGCAGGTCCTAGGGAGATATAAATTACCATATTGGTGAGATTTCTCCAATAATAGTTTGCATTGGGGATTTATGCAATTTTCTTGTGCGTTCTAATGATTGGGTGGACACGTGTCTTAACATATTCCTCCATCGTATCTGTAGAAAATTCCCCTATGGTTTCATTCATATGTGACTTCTCTGTTTTTGTAGCCAAGGATTCTCCTAATTCTATAGTAGGGTTTCCTATAAATTATATGAATTTAATTCTAGTAATTAACTATGCAGGTCAAAGCTGGGGAGAAGGAGAATTTGGGGAGTGATTTTTATGTCTCATTGTTCCATAAAACCTAACCCTAACTGGTAATTGTTCTATTGCACTAGGGTTAAATTAAGAGAAGGGTGTTTTTATAAAGTCATCCCATGATCCCCCATTCCTCATTAGATCTGTTGTGACCAACAACTTAATGAGATCATGATATAAATACATTTCAGAATTTCTTCTCCTATGTGTAATGGTAGCCATTTTGGTGAGGTTCTTCCACAAAAAGAGGGTAAATTGAAATACTCCTAGTCTTTCAATTGAAGAAGTAACCTAATGTGATAAAAAAAAATTAAATTGAAATGACCCTTACATTTTATGTATTTTTGAATGTATAATTCTACCTCCTTCCATGGGGAAATGACGAGCTTTTGGAGCACTCACTTGTTCCAATCTTTGACTTATGCACCTATGCAAATGAACTGTTGGAAAGAGTCCTTAACCATTTCCCTACTCTTGAACCACACTTCTCTTGTAAATTGGAGTCATATGGCACATGTAATAGACTCCTTTTCAAATGGATGAATATGAGCATTGGATCCATTTAATGTCTGAGCAAATTCTAGGTCCACTTGTTGGTTGAACCCTGAAGTCCCTAAAAATAAATGAGCCAACCTTCTTATGTGAAAATTTCCATGATTGTAGCATTAGAAACCATAATTACCATACCAATCGGTTCATGGTGCTTCACATGGACATCAATAGCTTCAATAATTCACAAAGTGGTTGGAAAGACAAAATAGAGCTTGAGCTTAAATGGTCTATGAGTTCGGAGGGTAAGGTGGGTTTTCAATGCAAATGGGTATGAGGTATGGAATTCAAATTGTATAAGGATCATGGTCATTGATGGAGATATTTGGTGCCATGTCGTATGTAAGTGTAATGATAATTTAGACATGAAATTAAGTGGCTACAGATTCGTATCATTTCACACGAGGTTAAGTGGTATATATGCTATAGACTCATTCATGGGTTTAAGTGGAACATTTATCACTCAAAAGATATGATTGAAATCATATGAGTAACATGAAATGACAATCTAATGAGATCGAATAAACAACAAGTAACTATTAGGAAAAAATCATAATATGTTTTAAATATTGTTAAAAAACTTAAAACAAAATCATTATGTTACATAGCATATTTACCTATGCGGAACTTGTGAGGTGGGTATTTGATGTAGAAACTAGATTGTGTAATTCCTATATTTCAACAGAAACTTCCTATTTTGATAAGATAAATATTTCTTCTTTGCTTTGATAAAACAATTATATAGAAGTTATGTTTGAAACATGAAGGTACTTCATTTTTAAACAAGTGCAGCAGGCTGCGATATACTGCCTCCGAAGATAATAAAAGAAATTTTACTCAAATCTATGTAAACTTACCGAGTTTCCTTTGCCTTTGAGGTTTCCCATTCCCCTTAGAGGGTGTGTGAGTGCTTTAGCTCGTTCCTATAATTAAAATATGTCATTTCAAAAAAACCTAAATTTCTTTTGGAGCCCAGCGTTTCTATCATATGTCTCCATAAGCAGTTGGTTTTTTGAATAACCGTTTTTAGTATATAGTGGAGGTTTTGCGTTCGTAGAGATTGTCCTAACAAGTTTAACCGTATGCCAAATCACGTCTACCAAAAAAATGATTGGGAGTCTACCCCACCAATGTCAGTGCCCGAACAACCTGCCACCAGATCCATTGGGTTTCTAACCCTGTAGCTATCAATTAACTTACCAAAAGAATTAAAAATGGTTTCATAACTACACATTTGAAAAAATAAGAAAAAAAAAAAAGAGTCTTATTTCATAGGTCAATGGTAACTTACCAAAAGAATTAAAAATGGTTTCATAACTACATATTTGGGAAAATAAGAAAATAAAATAATAAAAAGAGTCTTATATCATAGGTCAATGGATTCATTTCATGTGACTTGGTTTATATAGAATTGATGGGTAAAGTGTCTCCATTCAATGTGTTTTGGGAGTTGTGAAAGGGGGCTAATTCAATATGAACATATGTATGGTTTTTATTTTATATTTGTTATAAAATTATTTTATTAGTAGAGTTGTACCTTATAAGAAAGTGACACTCATATATAGTTATGTCAAAATTAATTTCAAACCTCGAATAAAGTGAAGGTTGCAATAACACTATCAATTTATTGGCTAATCAGAGGTCATAAAAATACTAATTTTTTTATATTGAATTTTTTTATTTTATTTGTTATGTTCAACATTAAAATTTATATGCATTTTTTAAGTCAACATAAAACTAATATGAAAGTCAATGCTAACTCATTGCTATATACTACCTCCGTGCCTTTGGTAGTGTAATAAGGTATTTAGTTCATAATTTAAAGCATAAAACTCTATGAATAAAAATCATTTAGTTTGTAGTAGAAATTGTAATAAATTGTATCAGGATTTGGAATAAAATTTTTAGCAGAACAATAGAGAGTA
The DNA here is from genome assembly GCA_010110895.2 of Picea sitchensis. Lineage (NCBI taxonomy): Eukaryota > Viridiplantae > Streptophyta > Pinopsida > Pinales > Pinaceae > Picea > Picea sitchensis. The sequence goes on along the minus strand of SNQJ01S0022967.1, from coordinate 35,719 downwards.
GCTCTCTCTTTCTCTCTCTCTCTCTATATGAAAACAACATCTACCAACAAGCTAGTTTTCAAATGATTTTTGTTCAATTGTGTCTTAGAGATGTTTTCACAGTTGGATATTTTAATCCAAGTAGTACTAGCCAAGAACTGATTTTCTAGTACCACAAGGTCTATCAGTTCCCGAGACATGTTTTTACTACTAGAATTTATTTTTTTATTATTGCACACACAAACACATACATAACACAACTTGGAAAATAAAGAGGATGAAGAGGCAGATGATACTGCCCCCTTATGTACAACTTCCAACTTTGCTTGCTTGACCAAATCTTTAATAAATTCACCATTAGTAAATAGATTTGGTTATAACCTTACCTGATGACCATTTTCCATGAGAGGGATTCTATATTAATCATTAGTACACAACTTCATAGAACCATTGTCATAGACAATGTCAATCTCATATGGTCCCAACGAATGGTGTATAACTTTACCTTGAAATATTTGAATCTAGATTCAAATAAGAGGGCCCAATCACTTGCTTGAATATTTGTTTTCTTGATGAAACTGTCATGCCATTTATCCCTTTACTATTGAACAATAGATGTTTGATGCAAAGTAGATTGTTTAATTTCACCAGGCTCATTAATTTGATCCAACCAATGTTGTTGAGCCTCTATAAGGTCCATAACTACCTGTATTGTAGTTCTTAAATTATTAATTTCAAATTCAATTGGGAGAATTGCATGCGTACTATACACAAGCTCATAAGGAGTGAAGCACGTGGTGTTTTTCCATGTGGTACGGTAAGACCAAAGAGCTTATAGAAATGTTTTGGCCCAATATTTTCAATCCATTTTTCAAAAGGCTCTACTAGAATTTGAGGTTGGAGGGGCATTTCATATAATTGAACTAGCTGGCCCATACTTTGAAAACTCTCACAAATATTGACATACCTTTTGGCATTCCCGAAGATGGTAGACCAATAGTATCCTAAATGTAGTAATTTGTTGGTGGTCATGTTGTCAACAAAGTGTCCTCCACAAGGTTTGTTATGATATGCTTCGAGGATTCCATAGACATCATCTTCATGAACACAACATCGGATAATAATATGTTTCCCTATGTGGAAGAGGTGGCATTGGACCCATGAGTACATGACACTTTGTATAACAACACTTTGTCACTCTTTTGGATAAATATGTCATGGAATCTTTCATATAGCCAAATAGTTAAAAATATCTAGAAACCACCATGTGTTAATAGATAATACAAATAAATATTCACTGGGAAAAACATCCTCAATTAGAACACCATCCCCTTCATTGGTAAGCCTAGAAATAAAGTCATCAACCACATTTTCTTTTTGAGGTTTATCAAGGATGGTGATGTTAAATTCCTATAGAAATAGAAAACATTTGGTTACCCTACCATTAGTAATAGGTTCATTCATAAGAAAACAAATGGAAGAATAATTAGTATGCACAAGTATAAGATAACTAGTAATATAATGATGAAACTTCTTAATATCATGGACAACAACAAGAAATTATTTTTCAGTTACCATATAGTTCAACTCTATAGGAGTAAGATTCTTGTTGATAATGTAAATGGCATAAGGTTGGTGTTCATATTTGTTTCCAAGCATTTCTATGATGGTTGTATTTGAAGTGTCAATGGAAATGTGAAAAGGAAAGGGCCAATTTGGTCCCCTTAGCATTGGTTATATATATATTTTCTCCTTAAGGGATTCAAAAGCATTTTTACATTGATTAGTCCACAAAAAATCACTATATTTTGAAATCGATGTAAATAAAGGTGATGCAATCTTAGTAAAATTCTCAATGAAACGTCAATAATAACCTTCATGCCTTAAGAAACTATGCACATCTTTTTAAGTTTTAGGAATAAGCAGTTTTGAAATTACTTCTATATTGTTGGCTAGGTCTACCTTGATTCATGTAGGAGATATATGATGACCAGGAACAATCCCCTTTGTTAATAGCACATGACACTCCTCATGACTAAGAGAAAGATTTTTTTCTTGACATTTTGTGAGAGCTTTCCCAAGGTTATTCATGGCTTCTTAAAATGTATTGGCATATATAGTAAAATCATCCATATAAACCTCAACATATGCATGGATTAAGTAAAAAAAATACCTAAAATAACTCTTTGAAAGGTAACATGGTAATTAAACAATCCAAGGGGTAGTACTTTGGAGGAATATGTTCCCCATGGGAAGGTGAAAGTAGTCTTATATTGGTATTTTGGAGCGATCTGAATCTAGTTGTAACCACTAAATCCATCAAGAAAAAGAAATAACTACTTACATACCAATGTATCTAGAACTTATCAATGAAATGAAGAGGAAAAAAATATTTCAAAGTGACTTTGTTCGATTCTTGGTAATAAATGAAAAATTTTAACTTACCATTTTTCTTTGGTACAATTACCAATGGTGAAACTTGCTAACATAAGATAAATGAAATTTACATTAAGTAATTTTTGCAATTCTTCTTTCACTATCTCTCTCAAAGAATGATTCATGCATATTCGGGGTTGACAAATGGGTTGGAAATCATCTCTAATATAGATGTGATGTGTACAAATATTAGGATGCATCCTTCTCATGTCAGTGTATTCCCATGAAAATGCATCACTATGTTTGTGTAGTAACCCATTCAAATGTTTTTTCTATGAAGTGTCTAGCCTAGGATTAATGTTAAGTGTATTTCCTGGGCTAATTTACGTTGGTACACTACAAGTTTCTGAAATGGTATACAAAGTAGAAGACATATATTTAAATTGTAGTGATAAAGAATTTAAGGAACAATTCTCTTATGTATATTTTTAAGATATGACCAAAGTATAGAGAGGTTGGATGCTGAAATGAATAGGGATGTGCTATGAAATTACACATCACATCATCTTTAGTTTCCTCCTTAAATTTAAAGGATAATCTCATCGTCATTATCCTCATTTCATATCCAAGGGGAAATCTCTATGTCTATATTATTTTTAGCTGAAGGATACACGGTAAGTTTGTTAGTGGAACCTCCATGAGAAATGGCTGTATCTTTGGATCTACAACTAATGTATGCATCTGTAGTGGCCAACCAAGGCCTTCCTAGAATTAGTGGATAACCACAAAGATTGGATTTAGACTATAACACCATGAAATCTACCAAATATTCACAAGAATCCACATAAACTACTACATATTCTAATACTCCATTAGGTTTAACACTAGATCATTCAGCTAATTGAAGGACTATGGGAGTTTGAGATAGATTAGATAATTGAAGTTTTTCCATAGTTTCCTTAGTCATGACATTGATGAAAGTTCCTAGGTCAATTAGAGTGTTTGAAATGGAAATATTTTTGATGTTAATGTTTCCAATAGGGATTCCAGGGTTTGCATACTTAGTCTTAAAAATCTTCCTTGACATCAGGTTAGCTAGTTTACCAATTACATGGATAGTTTGGTGATCCTTCTTTTTCTTGATAAGATTCCTTAGGCATAGTTGATGAACAAATTTGGCATAGATAGGAACATATTTAATTTCTTGGAACAAAGTAATTTTGACAGAAACATTCCATAACTCTCCTAGGAAATCAAACTCGGTTTGAATGAGTGGTTTGTCCAAACTTAACCTCTCTATATAGGGAGGAGTTGGAGAAGTATTAGATGATAGTGGTTGATCTTCCATTATTGGAGAAGAGGTTTGTACTATTATAGAGTTTGATCAACCGGATCGACGTGATTTTCTAGTTGGTAAAGGAATTCCTCACCATAATTCTCAAGAGCGATTGGGGAAGTCTTATTATTAATCACTTTACCTGATTGTAAATGGATATCTTGAAAATAAATGGGGAACATGAAATATGTTGGCAAAATGGGTAACTCAACATTGTAAATGGGTTGAGATACTTTATTATTTTGGATAGGAACTGGCTATGCAGGTATTTTAGGAATTTGATTGGATGGTAATTGAAATTGTTGTGGTTTCTATAACTATGGATGTTTTTGTGGTGGGTATGTGTTGGAGCATGCAATTTTTGGGTCTAGCATAGTAAACAAGGATAAGAGCTAAGGAATGGACCAAGGAAGCAACGCGTGCCAGGAAATAAGGGAAAGCAACACGACAGAAGGGAAAAGGAAGAAGCGCAATGGGAAAGAAGGAAGACACATGCATAGTCAAATAAAGGAAGGGTTGGATCAAAGACAACCTGCATGGAAAGAAGTTAGAAAGTGGAAAATTTGAGTCCACTTAGAATTAGGGTTTTTGAGTCATAATGTAAGGGTTTTTACCCATTTTTTTAATATAAATAGAGGATGTATGAGGTAGCTAGGGGAAGAGAAGTATCTTTTTGTGAAGAACCCACTTTTAAGAGAACTGTTGAGTATTGAGTCAAAGTTCTTGTTTTTTTGAGAGCTATGGAGCTCAGATGGAGTAAGTGTTGAGATGTAATTGAGGGTCAGGTCGCAAGCTGTGGAGCTTGGTGTGACACTAGTCAACCTCACCATTTCTAAAACCATGATGTAATGCATGCATCGAAGGACAATTGTTTATGAAGAATAATAATAAAGTAGAAGATATTTGAGGACGTAGCCTAGGGGGGTGAACCACGGTAAAAATGGTGTCTCTATGTGTGTTGTGTTGATTTTATATTATTTATGATGAATGAATGGTTAGATGAATGAATCTGTTAGATTTTATTTACATCGCGCACTAGAATAATCATGCAAAATGAATGTTATTGAATGAAAAAATTAGTAGATGTGATGAATGTTATGGTATAATGCATGTTAAAGTATAAGTAGAAGAAGAAGAATATCCCCGATCCCTTCCATGATTTCAAACACTTGGGTCATGCAATCACCCATAAGCCATCTTGAGTGAGACTGCGCTATGCACTCTGTTTGCGGTGTATCCTTCTGGTTTACCAGAAGGGCCAATGGTGAAAATGGTTTTGTTGGAGAAATAAGGTAGAACCTGGGTCAAGCCACACATCCAACAATTGTTTTCGTTTCCAGCTAAAACTCAGAAGAACAACTTGGAAGGGATCTGGTGAAGAAGATGCAGTGGTAGAAAGGAATTTTTAGGCCATGGAATCCTATGAAGTAAGAGATTGAAATATGGTTGGAGACAAAGCAAATCGAGTTCACGCATAAAGATAATAGAAGCTCCAGATATACACCATGTCAGTATCTGTAGAGGTATGTGTTTACTGATTTACATGAGGCATATTTTTGTTATTTTCCAGAGTTATTACAGAAGTGGTTATTAAGGTTGAAGGATACTCATTAGACTAATTAGATAAGGCCAATAGAGTGGACTGCTGAGAAAATTGCGTGATTGGAAAGGGTTAATAATAAATTCACGCACGCAGTGGATTTTTGGTTAGACAATATTACTGCGGGTTTTATTACTAAATTTTCATTCGATACAGTGAAGTCATATACTGCTACAGAGAAGTACTTTTTGAAGGGACCCAGAGGGATTTACATCAGGTCTCTTTACACGTCAATTAATATCTTATTGCATGATAAAGGCATGATGACGATGGAATCAAACAACTAAATCACTATGCACACATGGGGGAACTGGGGGTAGCACTAAGGATTGTCTAAGATATGGAGAAGGCTCTCGACAAAGGACAAAAAAAGGAAGCAATGGACCCCATAATGATGGATCAAGAATAGACCAGGGAAATAATAAGGAAAGTAGGAGTGACACACAACAGATGACCCTACCAATATAAGATCAATAGTAAGAAGAGGGCAGTAGTCAAGCGAGAGGGCTTGGACAGTGATGAGGAAGAGGTAGAGGATCTCCGTGTGACAGGGCATATTGAGGAAATATTTTATGCCACATATGAGAGGAAAACCAGAGGTCAGGGGTCCATCCCAGAAGAATTCTCTCGATTCCAGATCTAAATTAGTGTGGAACCAACAACCCCATGTGCGACTAAGGCATTTGAAGAAGAAAAACTGGCTAACCAACAAATGATTAGTGGTAGAATAATTTTTACAGGACGTGGGTCCACTGGAAACTCAAGAATAAGTGTAAGTTCAACAAGTAGCATTCAATTATCTACATCGCATGGAGGTGGTAGTACAAGAAACGTGACAATGGCAGGACAAGATCCAACTATCAGTTTACCAGAATTTCGAGGAGACAGGTCAAATGACCCAAAAACGCATGTGTTTATCTGTGAGAAGATACGGGAAGCTAATCATATTACATATGAAGATACAAAGGTTGTGTAGTTGGAAATCACATTCAGAGACCGTGTATTAGACTGGTACATGGGTTTCGCAACAAATAATCCAACAGGAGCACCTACAACTATAGTAGAGGTGAAAAGGCAATTAATAAATGAATTTCAGAAACCAAGTTCAAAGGATCAATTCATGAATGAAATGATATAGATTAAGAAGAAACTAGGAGAATCAGTTTGGGAGGTGGACCAGAAGTTCAAAATACTAAAAGGTAAGTTGAAGTACCCTATTACTGATATGAAACATATACATTTGTTTGTTAACTCTTTATTGCCACACTTGAAGTATCCTTTGAGGTAGAAGAAATTCCAAATTTAGGATGAGGCCCTGCAAGCAAATTTATAGTTAGAGGAAAATCAGTATAAGCAGAAAAATCCAATTGTGGAAGAGTTGAGACAAGATATGAAGAAATTGACATTTCAGTTAAATCAAAATAAAGGTAAGGAGGCAAGGAAGATGTATGGTGTACATTATGCAAGAAAGAAGGTCACCATAAGAATGAGTGTCCATTATTTGTGCATTATATATGGTTATGTATGCCAAATCATTTATCTTCAGGAGGACCATCGTGTGAGATATGCATAACACATGGGCATGATCCCTATCATTGTCCTATGATGTAGAAGTATTAGGCAATATCAAAAAGAACATTTTGTAATTTTTGCAAGTCAGTTGGACACTAAGACAAGGACTGCAGAACCTTGGAGATAGTGAAGGAGTGGACATCATATGCATATAGGGTGTAGGCTGAGTTAATGAAAGCACAACCTGCACATTAGCCGTAGTATAATACTGCGTAGTAGTTTGAACCACAACCACATTACAAAAATGTGCAACATTTTGGAGCACCACCACACTATAAAAATGCACAACAATGTGCAGTGCCACCATAGTACAATAATGCGCAGCTACAGTAAAATCAATAACCTCAGTATAATTCAATGCACAAAGATAATGAAGGAAACAAATGAGGCTTTAGAGGAGGAGGTCAAGGAGGAAGAAGCTTTGGATGAGGTAGAGGACCTGTAGTTTGTCATAACTTTAAGAAACTAGGGAACTATGCCAGAGACTGTCCATAGCCACAAACGACATGTATGTATTGTCACGAAGAATAGCACGAGATAGAAGACTATCCAACACTGTTGAAAAAGATACATGGTAGGAGGAACCAGAACAATCAGAACATGCAATGGATTGCGGTGGAAAATAGAGAAGAGGATGGGAAGAAGATTAACATAGTTACTAGAGGTGGAGCCAAGATAGGAGAATATGCAACAAATAAGAATCAATATTAGTACCAGTGTGTTAGGAAGAATACAATGGCTGAACATAAGTTTGGTGCACGCAAAGAGAACGAGATATTCAAGGAATCTAGACAAGATATTTTGAAATAAAATATCGTGTCGACTTCAAGAATAAAGCCAATAGATGAGGTACCAGTGTATGACATGCCTCCAATATTTGATCATACCAACAAAGAAAATCCTTTAGAGAAAGTAAGTAACTTAAGAAACTTTTTGGGGTCTTGTGTAAAATTGTTGAATGATAAAAATTCTTTACAAGTACTGCAGAGTTTGTTAGAAAAGTGTAATTATGGAAAAGAAGGGGTAAAGACAGTGAATCAGGTCTGTAAGAAGAGAAGAAAAATTAGATAATTTAGGTTGAATGCAAACATTGGATACTTTAATATGGGGGATATCATACTAGACTTAGGGTCTGAATTCAATGTTCTGCTAAAGAAAGTATGGAAAGTTATGGGAGAACCCTAATTGGGGTATTCACCTATCCAATTGAAGTTAGAAAATCAACACAGAGTGGTGCCAATTGGTAGATTAAAAGGGATACCAGTAGATCTAGATGGTGTGTGAACCATGGCATACTTTGAAGTCATTGACATAGCAGATAATACTTCACCATATCTAGAATTGTTGGGTCTGGATTGGTGTTATGGGACTTATCGGTAAATGCAGACATAAACAGATCTCCATAGATCCACCTATATCTATAACAAAATAGAACAGAATATGATGCTTTCCCTAAGCTCTAACTATCAAGTTTACTAGTTAACAAGAGATAGACAACACATCGTTTAAATGTCTCTTCCTCCTACCATTGTCATCATAGATCCACTCTGGTGCTCCTGTGATATTGAATCTGCAAGGGAACACAAGCCAACCAAAGTGAAAGAAATCCAATATACTCAACAAGAACTTATGCATGTGATCAAGGAATCATACAATAAAACAAGACAAGTTTTATGGGAAAGAAACATATCACTATATTATATTTAAAGTGAAAGTGGAGATTACAACCAAAGCCTTGATGTTGCAAGGTCCCCTCTCGATGAACCTTTTTTCCAACACACACACTTTCTCCAACTTTGAATGAAGAAGATCCATAATGACTTGATGAACTGAAATGAAGCCCTCAAGTATGAACTAAAGTAGAATTCCTCATCCAATTCTTAGCCTATTCAATATTAATCTTACTTGAATCAACCTTAGCCTTTTCCATGAGAAATCCATCTTTATATAAGGGAGAGAGATATGGTTGAAGAGATTAGGATAATCCCACCAAATCATAGAAGCGAGTAAGATCCCAACCATACATATGCCACCTCACCTTCTAGAAGATCCCCTTCTAGAACTTTCGTGAAACTCGACATTTTCTTAGTATTTTGACATTGTCACACCCTAGCTATAGATCATCCTGCGGAGACATCACAACCCAACTTTAGAGTAGGGGGTGACGATCAGGCATCGTCGCATGCTGTGTATGGTGCAGCCTGCGACAACCTTCCTTAATAGGGTTTTTGAGAAGAGAAAGTCATTCAATTTCCTCAGGAATAAAGGCTCTTTTTTGGGAACATGAACACATGTTGTCAATGGATCACTGGGGTGACAAAAATAAAGTGTAACAAAATTCCCCCAAATTATGAGGGTGGAACTCGTGACAGCCGAAATACTTTGTAGAATGTGTGTGTTGGAAACAAGGAGTGCATCGATTGGGAACCTGCAAATAGTCAAGCATCAACATAATAATATACCATTGTCCAAGGTAGGCATTCTCATACTCAGATTACAAAATGTCAAATGAATCATGGCCACTAAATATACATTGTGGATCCATGTCACTGTGAATCAACATAGCCATCCAAAATACACTGTGGATCTATGCTCTAAAGAATTCAAATCCAGACATAGCCACGATACATACAAAGTGGATCTATGTGTCAATACAAATCATGAATACTCCGTCACAACCTGGACCAGAATGGGATGATCTAGGGTCTTCATTTCCATTGTCCTTAAGTATGAATCTAACCATGCGATTATAGGTGCTGAAGTCGAACATGGTAGAAACCACTTGATTACTGGTCATTAATGAAAACCATTAACAAGTGGGATGGAAATCACCATTGATGTCAATGACTCCCAAGGTACTCCAGTACATTCCAACAAATGTGAATAAATGAGTTGAAGTCGAAAACTCGATGGAATCTTCCAATTGGGGGTCAGTGATGTGAACCCACCATTGAAAGCGAAGAAACCTGCCATTGAGGCATGCAGACTCTAAGGTACTGAATGATTTCTAAGTCTGTTTCCTAGATAATGATCTGAAGTCGACAGGAAAAGACTCGTCACAGGAGGGCCTTGATGTATCCCCCATCAATGACACGAAATAAGTAACAAATTTGAGGTAGATCAGAGTGTAAAGTGATTTGAAACTGACACATACTGAATCATACTGATAGGAAGTAGAGATGGTGGTGCACCTATGAACCATTATATCAGTGAGCATTGTGTGCCATGTACTTAGAAGCATAGCAGTAAAGTCGCTATAAGAGACGTCCGAGAGTTTCCCCTATGGACCATCCTCTATAGCATCACACACATGGAAGGGAGTGCATCTTCCCATATGGCTCTTCAGATCTATTTTCAGTATGCGCTCGAATGTATGGAGCCCCGAGTTTTCAACTGGTGTGAAGGGCTTCTAAAGAGTATGAAAAAACAACTGACCAAGTGTAGGAGTGATGAACTAAAACAGTTCGGGTATGGTTCTATTTTGGTGTCTTTCTTCCTAGAGAGGGTCCCATTTTTGCGCTTATAGGTAGAGTGGGGTATACCTTCCCCACAAGATCCGAGAATGAAGAGGTGGGTCAACCTCATGACACGACATGTAGCCGGTCCTATCGTTAAATATAACGATGTGTTCTTCGACTAGTTGAGAACCCAGATTCTCATGGTCGATGAATATGCGTATGTCGGACTATATTTCTGAGGAGATTCAGATTTGGCTCTTCCCAAGAGTTCCCAATGGGGGGACATAGGTAAGAAGTACATTTTGTTTGTATGATATTTTTGTAATTTTTAATGATATAAAAAATGTTTTTTTTTATGTTGTTTATCCAATGACTAATCAAATTCTCTTTGATGATGCAGATGTGGGACCTTAGCTCCCTTTGGTTTCATCCCCTATACAGAGGTGAGGGGAGAGAGATGTCGTAGTGGGAGTAGCTACTGTCAACTACGATACCATAGAGAAAAACCTGGAGGGGCTCACGATGAACATATTAGATGCCCCTATTGATGATATCCCGAGTCATTACCAACACCACACAATGGGCGTGTCCGCTTCCATCGGTTGACTGCTCCATAGAGTAGCATGGATAGTCACATGTTATAGCGAGCAACATTCTTGATTCTCTATTGTATATGAATCCATGTGCTTCACATTTTTGATATTTTGGTCTTCGGACAAAAACACTTTTTGTAAAACTTTTATCGTTATATATATATATATATATATATATATATGAGGCTTCTAGCAACTTACTTGTTTTATATACAAAGTGTGATTGGATTTTACAAATGTCTCAAATCTCTGTCTAACACATAATTAGCCAATGCATCTGTTAATGTATTTAGACATCTAGGAATGTGTTGATATTCAATGTAATCAAAGTGACATTGCAAGAGACGAATTTGTAAATATACCCTTAACAACGTAGGACTTTGAATGGAGTAAACATTACCTAACTGTAGGACTACTGACTGCGAATCAAGTTGTACAATAATATGGAGGATTCCAATTGAAACAACGTCGGTCAATAATTCGATGACTGCATTGTATTCCGCAATATTGTTAGTTGCACGACCAAGGAAAACACCATGTAGACTAATCAATTCATCCGTAGGTTCATAGATTTCCCAAGAAGAAAATGCTAAGTTCTGAGTACTGTGACTAGTTCCATCAACAAAGCCAATGTAGGGTAGTGAAGACACTGACATCTGGAAACCAAGCACAACACAAGGTAAGCAGCTGAGGTCGAAACTAAATCAACGAAAAAGAACACAAGAGTATGATACACTAAAATACAAGCACTCATGCAAAAATGACTTAAGCATAGTACTTCTTTAAGTAAAGCCCATTTATGGGTTCACTCAAAGGGATTCCATCATAATCAACTAGCTCAAAGGCTCCCTTCTCCAACACTCATTTGACAATGTAAGGACCTTGCCACATAGACTCGAATTTACCAGCTCCTAGAAAATCACGATCTTGTTCGTAAATAAGAACTAGATCACCTTCAGAAAAAAACATGTGGATTGACATGTTTTTATATAGGTATTTAACACGTTTCTTTTGAGTTTCAATAACTAAGGCGACATCGCGACAGGTTTCGTCTAGTTGCATCAAATACAAAAGACACTCTTCTTCGACAAAGGTATTGGGGTGAAGTTCAATGGCTAGTTTCAAAGATGGTATTTCATATTCAATCGACAAGATAACTTCGATACCATAAACTAAATGGAAAGGTCTAAATCCCGTGGAAGACTAGATGGATGTCCGATAGGCCCATAACGCTGAGAATAACATCGTGTGCCAGTTTGTCTTATGGATTCCTATCATCCGTCGAAGAATGGTAATGAGAACTTTATTGATTGCTTCAACCTGTCCATTGGCATGTGGATAATAGGGGGTTGAGTTTTCATGGAAAAGACCCAACTTCTCAGTAAGTTCATACATCATAAAATTTCGAAAATGACTATCGTGATCAATAACGATGGCTTGAGGAACACCAAACCTAGTAATGATATGATTGAATATGAACAATGCTGCAGTTTTTCCGGTGTTATCGAATGTAGGCATCGCCTCAGCCCATTTAGTGAAATAATCCACAACTACAATGATGTATCCATGCCCCCCGGTTGAGTGAGGGTTATATGTCATGAAGTCAACGCCCCATTTGGCGAACAGACCAATGGAAACTACAGGATGTAAGGGATCAGGATGAGATCTTATATTGTTATTATAAGTTTGGCAAGCATGGAATTTCTGGACAACAGTAATGCAATCCTTAAATAAAGAAGGCTAGAAATAATCTGCTCGTAAGATATTTTGGGAAGTGGCATACCCAAACATATGATTGCCACATTCTCCAGAATGACAATCATTCAATGATTTCTCAGCTTCATCATAGTGATACATCATCGAAAAATGGAATCAACACCGCGACAGTAAAGGGTATCACCAAGAATGATGGATTGGCGGGCTTGATATTGTATACGACGATGATCTGTACTAGATAGGTTGGGCCAGAATGTTTGAGTCTGGAGATAGATGATGATATCTCTGTACCATACATCATCAGAACTGATCAGAAAAAGGGGTTCTTCAGGAAAGGAATCCTCTGCCACATTTTCTGTCTAAGTAGAGGGAAGGTCGCATATCAGTTTGGCAAAAAACAAAGATTTCTTTGACTTAGTGCGTTCAAAATCCAAGTCAAAATCTTGGAGAATCACTATCCATTTGGAGTACTTTCCCCCTAGCAATTGTCGAGTGAGGATATGTTGCATGGGGTTTCAATCCGAAATAACAATGGTTCTGCATAATAAGATATAATGATGAAAACGTTGGACAACTTGAATAGCTTCCAAGGCTAGTTTCTCCACATGTACGTATTTGGTTTCGGTAGTCGTGAGACTCCGACTCAAATCGTATATCACATGTGAATCATGTGAATCATCCTCTTGGACTAATACCATGGAAATGGTAGAGTCCGAAGTAGCTAAGTAGAGGACCTAATCCCGACTATAGTCAGGGGGAAACAACAATGGTGTACGGGTTAAGGAAAGTTTCAAAGCTTCAAATGTTTTGTTTGCAGTATCGTCCTATCCAAACTCGTAACCTTTCTTCAGTAGTCGAGTGAATCCTTTTGTCAGTTTAGTGTAATTAGGGATGAAACGACGCAAATTTTTTTCCTTCCCTTGCAAAATTTGGAGCTGGCGTAGTGTGGAAGGAGGAGGTAGATTAAGAATAGCCTCAACCTTCAAGGGGTCTACTTGAGTATCGTGTATCGACATGATAAAACCAAGAAGTTGGTCAGAATCCACACAAAAAACACATTTGTGTGGGTTCAAACGTATACGATAATAATGACATCGTACAAAAATGGCCCTTAAATGTGTCAGGTGATCTTGGCGATGCATGGAATGCACCGGGAGATTGGCAATATAGGGTTGCACAATGTGCTTAATATCATGGAAAGCATAAGACATAGAACACTGAAAGGTTGCACCAAAGTTATTGATACCAAAGGGTAATTTCCAATAGGAAAAGGTTCCCCAAGGGTAAATAAAAGTAGTCTTGTGTTGATCCACTGGTAAAATATTAATTTGATTATAGTCAGAGAAATGGTCCATCGAGAAGAAGATTTCGCTTCCGGCGCATTCGTCAATGATATGGTCAACAAAAGGGGTGGGATAATTTTCTTTAGGACAAGCTTTATTTATGTCCCTATAATCGACACACACATGGATGGTTCCTTGCTTCTTATTTACCAAAACAAGATTGGATACCCAATCGGTCAAAGCCATAGGATAGATAAATCCATATTTAAGAAGTTTTTCAACCTCAAGCTTGATAGCAACAACTTTCAGTGGATGGACTGGGCGAAGTCTCTGCCGAACGGGTTTAGCGTCCATATATGTCTTAATCTCATGCACAATGATAACGAGATCAATACCTGGAATTTCTTCATAACTCCAGGTGAAAACATCGCGGAATTCTTGGAAAAGGGATTTATACATGTGGACCTCATCTATAGAGAAGGAGGCCCTAATATGAACATTCTCCATGACTCTGGGTTTAATCGATATGTCAATAGGAACGATAGGCAAAATTTTACTCAAGTTCCCTTCGTCCAAGACATCGTGTGTTGACTTAGGAACTGAAGAAATAACAACAACAGTTGACAGAGTCGAAATCCGTTGGTAGCTCTTGATGGTATCACATTCTAGAAAGAGAATGGAGTGATGATGCCCATCGTCCCATGGAGTATCTTCCATAGACATGACTGAAATGATCATCTCATCCTTAGGAAATATCGCATGGAACATGTCAGGAGATGAATCAAAGAGAGAAGGGGGAGTGGGGGTTGTCGATTGAATATCTTGATAAGAATATTCGATTGGACTCAAAGGAATCTTGTCGCCGTAACGAAGGTAGTCACCAGGGATAGGTACTACCCATGGGTCCTATGAATCAGGGTTTTCATGAACAATGGTGGATATCATGTTAATAGAGGCAATAAAAGGAGGGGGAATATCGGGTGGTGGGATTGGAAATGTACCCATCAAAGTCGAATATTTCAACAGACCCACTCCAACATTCTCGTAACTGGGAGGTGTCTTTGATTTAAAATGTACATTGCTAGTACGGGAATTAGAATTAAAGAAGGCCAGTTGGTCAACAATAATGAACTTTCCTTGGTGCGGGAATCGAAACACATGGAAAAGGGTAGACACAACTTCATGCATGGAATCAATCCATCTACAACCAAATAAATGGTTATAATCAAGAGGTGCATCAAATACCTCAACCTTGACATTGTCAAATTTACCTTCCAACGTAATAGAAAACGAGGGAATAACACCGTAAGGTTTAAAACCTGTACCATTGAAGGCCTTAAGTGTATTGTGTGATTCGGTAGGGCAGGAGAACCGATAGCTTTCCAACAGGTAACAAACATAATGCAAGTCGAGGCTCCTTCATCAATAATAGTTCTACAGATATTCCTGTTTTCAACAACAACTTGGATCTGAAATGCTAACTGAGGAGGAAGCCTTGTTATGTGGTCTTCCAAGTCAAAGATGATTAAATTAGTATTCGTGGGATCAATTCCACCAATGGACTTTAACAGTGCCTTCTGTTGAGCAGGACAACTTTGAAGGACTTCGAGCGCTGACATCACAGAGGGTGCTTGTGTAAGGTGTTCTACAATACTATAGTTTTGGGTAGCACGTGCGTGAGGGTTGAATGTAGAATTTCAAACAATGCCCTTGGGAGGAGGGAGAAGAAATGTATCGAGAAATGGTCTTTCAAGATGAAGAGGACTGTTTGGAGGTGAATTTGGAGGATAAGGTTGAACCAACGAAGGTGGTATATCATCAAATTTCTCTTTTGACGGAGAGTAATATTTGGCTTGAGTTGCGATTGCAACTTGGTTCTTTTTAGAGTCACCAGTACACATAAGGACATAAGATGATGTGGAAGGAGAAGTTTGGTCATGAGTGACCAAATGGGCATGCTGTTGAGAAGGGAAATATTGTGACAAAACGACAGGTGTAGAAGATTTCTCGGTCCCTTGGAGGAACTTAGTAACCTCAAAACGTCTCGGACAATATTTCGTGTAATGATCGTCACCACAAATAAGGCAGGGGTAACGAGGTTTACATTTATCTTTCTCATCATTGATTTGCATTTTGGATTTATCATATTGTGGATTATCATTATTTTCCTCCTTATTCTTACCCTTCCCTTTCTTTTTATTTTGGTTTTTCTCGGCAGGTGCGGATTGAACAGAATTAACCTCAGCAGTCTTACCGGTGGGAGGAGTAGGAGTAGGAGTATTTTGTACATTAGAATGATTAGAGTTGGTATTGGTGTGACCGGCGTGTTGTTGATGAATGCAACTATGGGAGACATCCTCCAGCTTACAAACCTGTGATATGTGGAACATAGCAGCTATGTGATTCTTTCCCTCAGCTTACAAACCTGAGAGAAAGCCCCTAAGAAGGTCGACCTTGTTGAGGTCGGCCTTGTTGAGCCAATAGATTCCTTTGTTTATTAGACAAGCCTAATATAAGTAAGGGATGATTCTCCATTTTGGAATCATATCCTTCTTGTGAGTTTGGAAATTTCAGCAAGTACACTTCTTTGGCAAAGGTGTGCACCTCTCTTGGGCACTAGAGTTCTAGGGTTTTGTGCACCCCCTTGTGTGCTAGGTATTTCTTGTTGGTAATGTTATTTCTCTTGAATATTATAGCAAAGGATTTGGATGGGTTTTCTTCCCTTGTTGAGAAGGGTTTCCCATGATACATTTTGTGTTCTTGTGCATGGTGCTTCTTCTTGTGATCTTGGTTGCTGCAACATTTATGGTTACGGTTAAATGATGAAATGGAATGAACTTCATGCTTAACCTAATTCTTATAAAAAATCAACATGGTATTAGAGAATAGGTCTTGAAAGAACCCATTTCACAAGCATATACCAAGTCTCATCCTTTACCAGTCATCATGCCTCTTCTGTAGAACCATACGACCCTCTTAGGGTTTTCAGGAAATCTGTACGACCCTCTTCTTTTGGGTGTTTCAACCCCTTAAAACTTGGAAGTTGGGGCTACTTTCAGCATAGAAGAATACAGACTCTTCCAGTGCATCTCCAGAATCTCTCAAAACAAAATTCTGAGAAATTTTGATTTTTGGCCCTAGGGTTTCTAGGATGCCAAAATTTCTTGCAGAATATTAATTCTAGTTTTCTGAAGAAACATTTCCTGAATCAACAAGAATTACTGTAATACTATCAAATCAATTGTTGGTGGTCATAATTTCAATATAATCCAGTTTGCAAGGATTCAAGAAACAAATCAAATGAAGAACAAAACATTAATGGAAGATAGGCTTGATGGAGAAAGCAACTTCTGCCCCTAGAAACCAAAGCTTCTAGTCACCCTTGAAGAAGAAGAACTCTTGGATGAGTCAACTAAAGCTCTACCAGACACAACCACTGATATGGAGAAGAAGATAAGAAAAGAATATGAAATCAGAGCAAGGAAAATAATCATCTACTCAATAAGAGATCACCTCTTACCCCGTATTGCCAATCTGAAGACAACCTATGATATGTATAAAACCTTGGAAGGAATGTTTGAAAGTGACAACACTCTTATATCTCTTACCTTGAAGAGACAACTTCAAAGTACCAAGATGATGAAAGATGACAAAGTTCCACTCTTCTTCATGAAGTTATCAGTGATTAAAGAACAACTAGAGACCATTGGAGAAATCATGTATGATAGAGAACTTGTCTTAACCACTCTCCAGAATCTTCCAAAATCATGGGAGCCTTTCATTCAAAGTATCAGTGGAAGAGAAGCTCTACCAAATTTTGAGCACTTATGGACAGATTGCACTCAAGAAGAGCTTAGACTTAGAAATAGAGGAGTGGAAGATTCCCCAGAAGAAAATCATGCTCTTGCACTTCATACAAGGAAAGGAGGAAAATTCAAAATAAAATTTAGGCAAACATTTAAAGAAGAAAAGTCTTCATCCAATCCAGGATATCAAAGAAGAGATGTTTCAAAAGTTCAGTGTTTTAGATGTGACAAGTATGGACACATTGCTAGAAATTGTCCAACCAGAAACAAGGGAAAACAATATGCTACCACTACTGACATTGATCCAGATACAGATCCACCTCAAGAAAATGAAGAGAAGAGAGAGAAGTACTTCCTCTAAAAGAAATGACTACAACTAGGTAAATATTTTGATCTATAATTTTATAGTTGATTATATTTTTTCAATAAATGAAGGACAATGTTCCTAGTATAATATCTCTCAAAATAATTGGGCCATTATCCCTGGTACAAGAGTCCAAACCATATTTAAGTTGTTTATTATATAAGAACAAGAAGAAATGTTGTTCTTAAAGAAGAGATACTCCTTCAAAGATTAAGAGAATCACAAATAAATATTGATAGTAAAACAAATACCTTCTCCCCATTCAAGAGTTTAGAGGGAGACATACCTTACTCAAGATGATCCATTTGTTTCAGCCGATACACATCCAAAAATATTGCAGTAACGTCTAAAAGGCCTTTCTAGACCCACTCTGCAAGAGGAAGATACAAGCTTCTGAAGGCACATTCCGAGAAAGAAAAATAGTTTCTCAATTTGTCCTTCAGTCATGAGCCACTTCATTGATGCTGAGACTTCCCTTCTTAGAGAAGCAATGAGAGAACCTCTATGGAAAAATTCCATAACAGAAGAATAGCAGTATATCTTAAAGAATGATGCATAAAGATATTACTCAGGGATCAGAAAGGAAAATCTGTAGATCTATATGATCAAGCATGCAGCTAATGAAAGTGTCAAGAAATACAAGACAAGATCTATAGCTAGAGGTTTCTCACAAACAAAGGGAGTTGTCTATGATAAGACACTTGATCCAGTAAACCTGATACACTTCCTTCCGTACTATCATCCATGAGATATATTCGATATCAGATAGATAGATTATTGTTGAGTTTGGATTCCAAACAAAGGTGTTACTGATCCAAACCTATCTCATTACATTAAGGTAACAAGAGCCTGATTTGATGTCTTATTCAGAAAGCCATGTCGTTGGATAGAAGTAACCATTGAATTCTAAAACTCAATATGAAAATTCTAAATATGATGCACAAATTTCTTGAGACAAAAAGTATGACAGAATGAAAATCCACCGTGATGGATCAAAAGGATAAGATTAACAACAATATAGACATGACCAATCCACAGTTTTTTGGATCACTGATGTATCTGGCTAACACCAAAATTGACTCATGCCATACAATGAATGGGCCTAGTCATTTCATGAGTCAAATTGAGACAAACTCACTAGATGATATAAAATCATTTATTTACGAGGCACAGTTGGATATGGCTTGAGATATTCCTTCAGTATGAACTTAAGCTTGTCAGACATGACGATTCAAATTGAGTAGAAAGTACAGTGGATCGAAAGAACATATATGATTGATGTTCTACTATGAATATTTCCATTGTTTCTTAAATGTAGCAAGAAAAAAAACTCTGTGGCCTTAAGTACCACAAAGACAGAGCATATAGAAGTGACTGAGTGAAGAAAAGTGGCTTCACAAAACTTCTACTAGATTTACTTGACCACGAGATGGATCCTAATCTAGAGCCATGTATAAAGATCCTTAAGGAACCTAGTGTTTCCTAATGGATTGAAACACAATGAGATGAAATATTCTTATGTCAGAGATATGATGCAGAGGAAAATTGTATACTTGCAGTGCCTTTCTACACCTGAGCAGACTGCAAACATTTACACCAAAAAAACTTGGTGAAGAACACCTTCTAAGTTAAGAGGGAGTATTGATGACTCTAGCCAAAAACAAATTTCAGAGTACATATATATGAGAATTGGCTTGATGAAGAATGCCTCCCTAGCTGAGAGGGAGTGTGGATGAATGGAGATATGGGAGACATCCTCCAGCTTACAAACCTATGAGATGTGGAACATAACAACTATGTGAGTCTTTCCCTAATATTACAAACCCAAGATAAAGACCCTAAGAAGGGTACGTGGTTCTTGCCTGAGACAGATTTAGGAACGTAGAGATGACCTCCTCCAATTAGAGAGTGAGAAGAACTCCAGATGATTATCCGATGGAAAATCGATCTGTTGAGTTAGGACGTGCATGTGGCTGAGCACAAGGTGAACGTGTGGAATCCCAAAAGTGTTGGGCACATCCTCATGTGAACATAAATGAAGATGATGTGATAGCCTCCTCTGAGAAATAGAGTTGACGATAAGACTCCAGATGATTCTCCTGTCGGTGGCAGTGGGAAAGAAAATCTATAGAGTGGACGTGCCTGTGGACGAGCACAGGTGAATGTGTGAAGACCTGGTTCTTCTGTGTAATGCAGTGAATCAGAGCTATGACATCCCTATGGATGTGCCCCTAGTGGATGAGTACTAGTGGGTGTATCAAATCCTTTGCTATATACTGTTCAAGAGTCAGACCTACCTGTAACCCTAATTGTTATGTAAAGAGTACAGGTCGGCCCCACCTTAATATGTTTAATAATAAATGTAAAATATAATTAATATTAACTATAATAATAATAATAAATAATAGTAATAATAAATTATATGTGACTTAGAGAGGTCGGCCCTGTTGAGCCAATAGACGTCTTTGTTGATTAGACAAGTCTAATATAAGTAAAGGATGATTCTCCATTGTGAAATCATATCCTTCTTGTGAGTTTGGAAATTTCAGCAAGTACACTTCTTTGGAAAAATGTGCGCACCTCTCTTGGGCACTAGAGTTCTAGGGTTTTGTGCACCCTCTTGTGTGCTAGGTATTTCTTGTTGGTAAAGGTCTTTCTCTTTTATATTATAGCAAAGGATTTGGCTGGGTTTTCTTCCCTTGTTGAGAAGGGTTTCCTAGGATACATTTTGTGTTCTTGTGCATGGTGCTTCTTCTTGTGATCTTGGTTGTTGTGGCATTTATGGTTATGGTTAAATGATGAAATGGAATGATATTCATGCTTAACCTAATTCTTTTGAAAAATCATTATGTGTTTGGACTGAGCTTTAGCGTGAAAAGTGCCAATCACACCATCAGTAGCATGAGAAGATGTTGGAGGTGTTGGGGCATATTTTGTGGAAGGATGAGGAGCGTCAGGGATCAAATAGTAAAGTGTTCTCGTTTGTGAATAAACGAGATCTAGATACTGAGAACGACTAATCGCCTACTCTTCAGGGACAACACCACCCATGGAAAAATCATGGGCGATAGGTCCAATGAGTGATTTGGTAAACCACTCATCCAGTATTTGATCAGGAAGAGGAACTTTGATCAAACGTCTTCTCCTCCTCCACTCATGGATGTGATCATAAATATGAGTGGATGAGGATTGTTTAAAAGAACTTAAAATTTTGGTTCATGTATCGTATTGAATTGGTAACTGGTAATGTGTCAAAAAGGCCATGGATAGGGTGTTAAAGTCATTAAAGAAACCTCACGGTAACTTGATGTACCATTTTTTTTTCTGAACCCGTGAGAGTTCGTTGGAAAAGTCATAATTTTATGGAGTCATCCACCAAGGATTTGGACAAACACCATAGATGAAAAGTCATAACATGATTATTCAGATATTCTCTCGCTCAACCATCAAATTTAGGAATGTCGGACGGTAACTTGGCCGATATGACAGGCCAATAAGGAGAATTTAAGATAGGATCATTCAAGATCCTAGACAAATCAGGTAAATTGAAAGTGGCTAGAAAAGGAAACTATCGGCTCACTTGAGAAAATTGGTAGTTTTGAGGAGGAATCCCCATAGGTATACCAGTAGGACCATAAGTAGTCTGCAAATAATTAGACAGTCCTGACAGATTCAGTTGTGGAGGATTTTGAGGCATATATCCCTTAGGGTTGGGTTGATTAGGGATGTTCCCTTGGAAAGGAACATTAGATTGAATTTTTTGACCCCAAGTGGGATTCAAAGAACCTGGATATGGTTGATCAAGGTTAGGGGGCATAAAATAATTGACTTGAGGATGTTTCCCCCCAGATGGTTGTAGATTTCCTTGGAAAGGAAGATTCCAAGGTTGAGTTTGTAACATAGGTGTGTTTTTTCCATAAATTGGATTATGGAATCCAACTTGAGGTTGCCCCCCAACTTGAGGTTGTGCCCCAATCTGAGGTTGTCACCCAAATTGATGTTTCCCCCCAAATTGAGGTTGACCTCCAACGGGAATCTGGAAACCAGAAGTGATAGAAAGACTAGTGCCTCCAAATGGATTGGAGCCACTAGGGCCAGGATGGTGAGATCCTCCTAACAAAGGTGGAGGAGGAACGTAAGGCCCTTCAGAGAGAATCTGGGCAGGTGTAGGAACAAACTGACTCGCAACGTTATACCTAGAAGGAACAAAAAGTCCAGAACCTCTGGATGGAACCTGGGTAGGGATAGAAATGGAAGTATTAAGAGATTTATACCTATGGGGAAGTGATGGATTAGGTCTATATGGAAGTGATGTCCCAATAGGAGCTTGGGTGATGACCACATTCCTGGTAGAAACCATGGCAGCTTGTGGGACCACAATAGAATGGTCCATCTGGAGAGGAAGAATTGAGTGAGAACCAACCAACAATTGGTATGAAATGAAGGTGACACTATTGGTAGTACCAGTCAAATGTTCTAAAGGTATCATATAGGTAATAGATGTATCAGGCATTTGTGATGTCATAGGTTGATCAGGACTCGCTCCTAGGTTTTCGTAAATATCACGTACTGTGAAAGGGATGGAACTAGGATTAGAAGTTTTGACAGTGTGAGCTGGGGTCCTAAATGATTCATTGTGAAAATGTGGATCCTCTACTCCAGATCCCGTGTTAGGTCCAGTAGGTAATTCAAAATTTTCATCAACAACAATTTCTCCCGATGAGTTCATTCAGAGCATACGTGGATTTCATACAACACTCAATAACGGATTGAAAGGGAGTCGAAAATCCTCTAATGAGTTTGAAACAATTCAAAATCCTTCCAAAGAGTGTGTGCTTCTGACTTCAGAATCTACTTTGTTATTGACTAATCCCTCAGGAGAGCCTTCTGGCGAGTTAGGAAGCAAAGGTTGGTAACCTTCCAGATCTTCCAGGGGTAGCCATTGCATCCTACGTGAACGACGAAGGCCGATGTTGGCTGAAACAAATAAAGAACGAAAAAAATCTATAGCCAACTAGAGAAAACAAACAACACTCACTAATAAAATCTAAGAATCAAACCAAGCAAGCAAACCTTCTTGTTTCAAAGTCACTAGTTGGTGATGAAATCCAACGTCACGAAATCAAGACAAGAAGGGGCTGGGATAAGCGGGTGGAAAAATTACGTTGATGACCTACTTAACGGACTTACACCATGGTGCAAGCTCCCACACATAATCATGGGTATACCCTCCAAGGACCTCGAGTGAGTTTGGCCAATGTCGATTCCAGGTACCGTGAATAATTTCCCCTCCACAATCACCTTGTGTAAAGACCCTAAAGAGATAGGATACTAAGGTTACCACTTACTGCAATGTTGTTTGGGGAAACAATCGACAGTCTGATCCACACACAAAAGTAGGGTATCTAGCCCGAAATAAACTTGAAAGGATTCCACTAATAATTGTGGGTATACCTTCAAGTGACCCCCAATAATATGCACAATCTCTAAACTAAGACCAACAAACCAGGGTGAGTAACTCTGCCAGTCTCAATGCGACCTCAGGTTTGACCCTTGTGTGAGAAGGGCTTCCTAAGACAAAATGTAGCAGTTGGATTTGAACTCTCCTTATCACAAGATACTATTGTGTGTTTTGATGCTTTGGAGAGTGCACCTTACAACCTATTCCAAAGCGCTATCCTAGCTAATGTTGGTGAAAAAGATCCCTAGAAAATAAAAGTTACTAATAAATTTTAAATCTACGTTGTGTTTTAGAGGCTGTTGTTTACTAAAAAAGGGAAATGAAAATGAAACTATTGATGTTGTGACCTTGACCCAATAAAATGAAAAAAAAGATGAATGTGCAATTTTTCAATTCAATGAACTCTAATTACAGTAGGGAGAAGGTATTCCTTTGAAGTACAAAAAACTATGAATTGCGATTTCTTAATTCCAAATAATCATGAACTGCAAAATTTTCCAATTCTCTTCTTTAACCATATTTCGAATGTAATAATTTTCTTATGAAAGATTACTAAAAAGAATAAATAAACTCATTTCTTCCTTTTCAAAACAAAATCAGAAATGTGATTACAAAAGGAAGATGTAATCCAAGAAAATCAAGACATTCTCAACACAATTCCCAAATCAAATTCGTAATATAGAAAAAAAATGAAAAAGACAAGACAACCTTTTGACATATGAAAGAAAAAAGTGTTTCTTAATCAACAAACAATTTGAAAAATAAAATGAATCCAAAACTTCATGCAAACCAAAGACTCTTTGTCAAACAAGCACCTAGATGAAGATCTGAGATTATATCCTTGTGACAATTATCACAAGCAAAAACTTGCAAAACACAAAGAAATACTTTCAATCATTGAAAACCAATCAAGAGAAAGCTTTAAACTCATGAATCAATCAAACACTGGCATAAGAAGTTCACCCCAGGAAACTAAGGAAAAAATGGGAGGTGAGAGACAAATTGATTCACTCGAAAAAAATCTACAGGAGTCGTCGCAGGCTGGGTATGGGACACATTGCGACGATCAAAGGTCATCGTAGACTACTAGCAGAGCACAATACGATGTCGTTGCACTGGATTGGTCAAGAAGTATGTGACGTCTAAGGGTCGTCGCAGGCTGCCAATATGGTGCAGTGAAATGATCTCTATAAATGGAGAAAAAATGGGAGACAGACAAAAAATCCAAATGAACTTCCAAACCCAGGGAGTCCAAATGGATCACCCACAGACTCAGAGAGTGAAATTTATCAGAGGAAGGCAGGCTAAAGAAAAATGGGAAGAAAAAAATCAAAAGGAGGTCATATCATCCCCAATATGGTCATCAATTTTGTTATGGGACTTATCGGTAAATGAGGACATAAACAGATCTCCCTAGATCCACCTAGATCTAGAACAAAACATAACAGAATATGACGCTTTCCCTAAGCTCTAACTATCGAATTTACTAGTTAACAAGAGATATACAACATACTGTTTAAATGTCGCTTCCTCTTGCCATTGTCATCCTAGCTCCACTTCAGTGCTCCTGTGGTATTGAATCTGCAAGGGCACACAAGCTAGCCAAAGTGAAAGAAATCCAATATACTCAACAAGAACTTATGCATGTGATCAAGGAATCATACAATAAAACAAGACATGTTTTATGGGAAAGAAACATATCATTGTATTATATTTAAAGTGAAAGTGGAGATTACAACCAAAGCCTTGATGTTGCAAGGTCCCCTCTCGATGAACCTGTTTTCCAACACATACACTTTCTCCAACTTTGAATGAAGAAGATCCATAATGACTTGATGAACTGAAATGAAGCCCTCAATTATGAACTGAAGTAGAATTCCTCATCCAATTCTTAGCCTATTCAATATTAATCTTTCTTGAATCAACCTTAGCCTTTTCCATGAGAAATCCCTCTTTATATAAGGGATAGAGAGATGGTTGAAGATGTTAGGATAATCCCACTAAATCAAAGAAGCGAGTAAGATCCCAACCATACGGATGCCACCTCACCTTCTAGAACTTTCTTGAAACTCGACCTTTTCTTAGTCTCTTGACATTGTCACACCCTACTTGTAGAGCAGGCTGTGGAGACATCACATCCTAGATTTAGAGAAGGGGGCGATGATCAGGCATCGTCACACCCTGTGTATGGTGTAGCTTGTGATGACCTTCCTTAATAGGGTTTTTGATAAGAGAAAGTCAGTCACTTTCCTCATGAATAAAGATTCTTGTTTGGGAACATGAACACATGTTGTCAATGGATCACTAGGGTGACCAAAATAAAGTGTAACAATTGGGCATTTGATAACCAGGCTATTATCAATTTGAGGACAAGAAATATGATCTTTGAATCTGGATAATACATATTTATTGCTCCATTAGGTCCCTCAGAAGAAGGTATGTGGAATCTGCGACATAAATTTTTATTACAAAATATGTAAATTAGTTATATCGAACAGTCGCATGTGAAGAGGATTATATCAACCCAATTGCATATGGAATGCTAAGTTGGAGGAGTATTAGTTCTTTTCCTTTAGACTCTGACACAGGATTATAGAATTGGCAGTAGCGACTACATGAATTATCCACCAGAAGATGTGCCAGAATGACACACGTGTTAAGATGGATTGGTTCAGAGGTAAGAGAGCCTCCTACTTTTTATGGTGTGAATGACTTAGAGTAATTTTTAATGAAGTTCGAATTAGAAGTAGTAGAAAATGATATATTAACAGTATTAGATATTGCTTTGAAATCTACACCTTCTTGTTGGTGGGGTACACATAAGGAGAATATTAAAAACCATTTTTAGTGAAAAAGGTTATTGCGCATTAGATTTGGCGCAGAAAATGAGAACATATGTTTGGAGAGATATGATGGAATTGGAAAACATAAAGAACATGTAGATAGGTGCATGGTTCAATGGATATTGATA
This sequence comes from Picea sitchensis, assembly GCA_010110895.2. Classification (NCBI taxonomy): domain Eukaryota; kingdom Viridiplantae; phylum Streptophyta; class Pinopsida; order Pinales; family Pinaceae; genus Picea; species Picea sitchensis. The sequence goes on along the minus strand of SNQJ01S0022967.1, from coordinate 9,204 downwards.
ACACAATAATAATGGCCACACATTTTTATTCACACATTAGTAGGAATTCCAAAGAACTGGTACACAGAACATGAACAACGTAAAGAAACTGCAAATTGGTAAGAGATACAACAAAAATTTGTAGTTATATTTTCCTTTGAGCATATAAGTCTAGAGATAGATACAACACTGAAGGTGGTAAGAGACGAGATATTTGAAGAACCAAAATTTGAAATAATCCCAACAAATCAAAATCAGACTAGACATACAGTTAGACAATTTCAACACTGTTATCAAGTAGTAGAAGAAGAAGATCCAACAGAAGAAAACCCACGCAATATCTAGATCCTAGAAGTTGAAGGATAAAGGGAAGTAGAAGGTCCAAACCTATATTCAGAAGATTATGATTCCCCATTGAAGATCAAGAAGGTAAACATTGGACCTGTACAAAACCCAAAGATTGCAAGCATTGGATATTATTGGGATAATCAAACAGTAGAAAGAATCACAGAATTATTGTGCGAGTACAGTGACTTGTTCCCAACAACATTTTTAGAGATGAAGGGATTAGTAGGAGAAATAGAAGAGATGAATACCCCTTTGACGCCAGAAGCCAGACCTATAAGACAAAGACCTTACACGATAAATGCAATGTATAAGAAGAAGGTGAAGGAAAACATTGACAAGATGTTAGAGGTTGGTGTCATATTACCATAGAACTAGTGGAAGAATCAGAATGGATCATTCCTATGGTGGTGCAAGAAAATAATCAAGGAGGGATTAGGATTTGTGTATATTTTAGAAAATTGAATGATGCTTTCCTACATGATCCTTTTCCTACCCCATTTACAGACGAAGTTTTGGAGAATGTAGGAGGTCAAGAGGATTATTCCTTTACAGATGGGTTTTCAGGATATCATCAGATTAGGATAGAACTAGAAGATAGACACAAGACAACATTTGCTACAAAATGGGGATCATTTCAATATACATTTATGCCATTTGGGTTGAATAATGCGCCTACAAGTTTTTCAAGGGTAGTAGTGGATGCCTTTAAGGACTTTATTCACAAGTTTTTGGAGGTTTACTTGGACGACTGGACCATGTTTAGTTTATTGAAAGATCATGTGGAAGTGTTAAGATTGATGTTAGATGGATGTAGACAATGTTAGATATCATTGAATATAAAGAAATGTGTTTTCAACGCACATTTTTGTATTTTGTTAGGGCATGTGGTGTGTAAAAAGTGTTGGTGGATCCTGCTAAAATTGTTGTTATAGTGAATTTACCACCATCGAATCAGTGTTCCAGTTGAAGAGTATACTTGGTCATACAAGGTATTACAGGAAGTTCATAAGGGGATATGCATAAATTATTGTGCCAATAGATAAATTGTTGAAGAAGGACATTAAATATCAGTGGAATGAATAGTGCGAGAAGAGCTTGGATATTTTGAAATAGAAAATGGTAACTGTTCCAATTTTAGTGTTTCCATACTAGGCAACATAATTTCATGTGCATGTGGATGCATTTGCAATAGCACTAGAAGCAATATTGCCAAAACCAGGAGAAGGTGATATAGATCACCCTATTTAATTTGCAAGCAAGAAGTTATTATATTCAGAACATAACTACAATACTACAGAAAGAGAAGGATATGCCATGGTGTATGTTTTGTAGAAATTCAGACATTATTTGTTAGGGACACATTTCAATATGTTTTCATATCATTCTTCTCTTATTTATTTAGTCAATAAGCAGTGTTAGGGGGAAGAATTTGCATATGGCTACTTTTTTTCCAAGAGTTTGACTTTGAAGTTGTGGTGAATCCTTGAAGATTGAATGCAAGACCAGATCACTTATCCAAGATAACTAATGGAGAAGAACCCAGTAACTTGGAAGACAACTTTCTAGATGCATAATTATTTTTAGTACATATAGCTAATGAGTATTTTGCTGACATTATTGAGTTTTTTAGTACAGGATTTGAACCAAGAGAATTTACTACTGTGCAGAAGAAAAAATTAGTGGTCAGAGATGCAGACTACCAATTGATCGCAGGTCATTTATACCAGCTTGAAGCATATAACATTTTGAGGAGATATGTTATATATCATGAAAGTCCTATCATTTTAGCAGAGGCGCATGAAGGAATTTTTGGAGAACATTATGCAGGGAAAGCTACCATGTAGAAGGTATTGCACGTAGGATTATGGTGGCCAATAGTTCACAAGGATTCAAAGGAGTACTGTAAGAATTGTGATGTTTGTCAGAGAGTTGGAAAGCCATCCAAGAGGGATGAGATGTCATTGAGACCCCAAGTAACTTTGAAAGTATTTGATAAGTGGGAAGTAGACTTTGTATGTCCAATTAATCCACCAAGAAGAAGATCAGGAGCTAGATATATTATTACAACGACATAATACTTGACCAGATGGGCCGAGGTATCACCAATAAAGGATTTCAGTGTAGAGACTGCATCATGCTTTTTATTTGAACATGTAGTAACAAGGTTTGGGTGTGAAATAATATTGATGAGTGATTAGGGGACTCACTTTATCAACATCACAATTAAGGAAATGTTGGAAGAATTTGTGATACATCATCATAAGAGAACTCCTTCTCATCCTCGGGCCAATGGAACAGTTGAAGTGTTTAACAAAATTTTGGAGAATGCCTCGACAAATATTTGTAATGTGAACAGGGATGAATGGGATTTGAAGGTACCAACAATACTATGGTCTTATAGAACTACATGGAAGAATCTAACATGGAAAACACCTTTTAGGTTGGTGTATGGACAAGAAGGAGTAGTTTTGTTAGATTATTTGATACCAAGTCTGTGCATTGCAACAATTACATATATGACAGAAAGAGGAACAACACATGAAAGGTTAGCTTAACTCATGGAATTAGAAGAAGACAGACTCATAATTGGTTTCCATCAAGAGGTAAAAAGATAAATCATGGCATGGCAGACACATTAAGAAGAAGAACTTCAAAGTGGGAGATCTAGTTCTCCTATATGATAGTAAGTATTTGAATCACCCAGGGAAGCTTAGAATGAATTGGCTAGGGCCATATGCAATAAAGTATGTCACATATGGAGGTGTTGTGCAGCTACAAAACTTAGCAGGAAAGTAAGTTAAAGGACTGGTGAATGGTAGTCGACTGAAACTATATAGGGACAGTCGACCCACTAACCCTCAGTAGTTGCAGTGCAACAAGTAGACTTGTACATATTGTAAATAGTAGGAGTTAAAAGAAGAAAAAAGGAAGAGAAAACTAGAAAAATGAAGAAAAATAAAAAAATAAATAGTTAGAGGAATAATTGGTAGACAAATAGTTGAGAATGACAACGCACAACAAACAATAAATTGGTGCGACAAAATTCAGGAGATTGCGTGTAGGAAAAGCAAACATTGCGTGACGGGATGAAAAATGACCGGAAAAATGAAAAACTGGTGAATGAAAAATAAATGGTGTGTCAAATCATTTATGAAAGTGTTTCCAAGAAAAGGAAAGCCAACTCAGGCATTTTTGGCATGTACATTCAAGAGATGCAGGAGAAGATTGAAAATACATGGAGAATTTCACCTGAAGTGGTGAAGGAGCATGAGGGGATAGCCAATTTTAAGGCATCTAGGCATAAAACATGGATATAAACTAGAATATACGCTAAGAAGACATGGATAAAGATGCAGTATTTCATCACATCAGAAGAATTCCACTGGGTACTTGCAGAATGGTCGGATCAATGGAAGGTTCTAGTAGCAGTCAAGAAAGAAGAAAAGGGTAAAGAGCAGGTAGAAGTTGGCACATCACATAAGTCTAGTATACCAACAAAAAATACTAGAAAAGTAGCAGAACACAAAAAACCTATAGTTGTTGGTATAACGACAAAGAAACCAAGGAAGAAGGAAATAGTACCAATAGCCTTAGTGCTAGGAACTGACAGCGCAGAAAGAACAAACGAAGAAGCACATAAGAAAGATGAAATCCCAACCCGGGATACAAGGACTGGAAACATACCAAAGGTAATGAAACATGCACAAGCAAAAAAGAGGAAATCAACCATGCAAATGGGAGAAAAAAGAAAGAAGATGAAGGCACAGAAGAAGACCATTGAGCTCACAATTATAGAATATGATGCAGAGTTAGTAACAGAAAAGGTACAAGACCGAGGAGAAGAAGCACTTTATGTCACAGAATCTCAAAGAGAATAACTCATGAAGAAGAGAATGGAAGTTAAATAAGTTATGGAGAGATTATAGCTCAATTCCACACTACAAATAAGAACAACACAGTAGGTACCAATACATGAAGAAAGGGAGACAGACCACACAAAAATAATGGGAAGCACAATGTTTAAGATAAGTCAGTGCATGCTACAAGTAGATGAGGAAACCACACAAATACCTATGAAGGATGTGGAATAGTTGGACTTGGTGTTATCCAATATCCTAACAAATGCATTATATAAGTTTCAAATGAGCGTGACACAAGAAGTACAATTAAGGGAAAGTAAGGATGCAATAACCTTGGAGATAGCCAAGGAAGAAAAAGAGGTGTTGGAGACGGTCCTCAAAGAAGTTCAGATTGAACATGATGAGGAAAAATGATGCGTAGATAAATTGAAGAATTCTTCCAAACAATTCCGCACAACTCACTAGAAAGAGAACTTAGTGCAAGAGAAAAGCTAAAGAGGATAGCGGAGACGATGGAGGGATACAAACATGAGATAGTCGAATTGGTTGGGAATTTGACACCAACCACACCTCCATAAGTCATATCAAAGAGGGAGAAGAAGGAAATAGAACAAATAGATAGGATTTCACTGGAAGTAAAATAAGTAGCAGAGATTTATGAAAGGACCACACAGATATGGATGATCCTGACAGAAGATAAAGGGATCTAGCAGTTGGATCAGAGAGAAGAAAATTTGAATGTTGCAGTCCAGGATCTAAAGAAAAGGTAGAAGACAATTCCTATATCGGAATTATTGAGGTATGTGCAAGAAATGAAAAACATACAAGTATAACTAAAGACAATCCAGGAAGAAAGACAGACAAGAAAAGCTCAGTTGGAGCCCTTGCAGGAGCAAGCCGAGAAAATGGTAGCAGAGCTGGAACTAGAGAAAGGTATATTGGAAAAAGAACACTCAAAGAGTGTTAAAGTGTTGGAGGAGAACATAACAATAGAGATGCCAGAGACCCTGATAGAGAAGAGTGTGTAGGCCAAGACACAAGTGGATGAAATAACAAAGAAGTTCCAAGAATTGGAGAGATTTGTACAAGAGACACACATTGCCTGAGTGGCTTGGGACGAGCCACAAGTTAGTGTTGGGGGCTTGTTGGAGAAGTAAATTTCGGGGTCCAACATAGTAAATAGGGATAAGAGCTAAGGAATAGACCAAGGAAGCAACACACTCTAGGAAAGAAGGGAAAGCAACACGATAGAAGGGAAAAGGAAGTAGCATGCACGGAAATAAGGAGGACTAGTGCAAAGTCAAAGCAAGGAAGGGTTGGATCGAAGACCAACCACGTGGAAGGCAATTAGAAAGTGGACAAGTTGATTCTATGTAGAATTAGGGTTTTTGAGTCATAATGTAAGGGTTTTTATCCATTTTTTTTTAATATAAATAGAGGATGTATGAGGTAGCTAGGGGAAGAGAAGTATATTTTTGTGAAGAACCTACTTTTGGGAGACATTTTGAGTCTTGAGTGAAATTTCTTGTTTTGTTGAGAGCTACGGAGATCAGATGGAGTAAGTGTTGAGATGTAATTGAGGGTCACATCACAAGATGTGGATACTGGTGTGACACTGGTTAGCCTCACCAGTAATAAAACCATGATGTAATGTGCACAACGCAGGGCCCTTTTTTATGAAGAATAATAATAAAGCAGAAGATATTTGTGCACGTAGCCCCCGGGGGGGGGGAGGGGTGAACCATGGTAAAAATGGTGTCTCTATGTGTTTTGTGTTTATTTTATATTCTTTATGATGAATGAATAGTTACATGAATGCATTTGTTAGAGTTTATTTACAATGCTCACTAGAATAACCATGTAGAATGAATGTTATTGAATGGACAAATTAGTAGATCTGATGAATGTTATGGTAGAATGCATGTTAAATTATAAGTAGAAGAAGAAGAATATCCCCAATCCCTTCCATGATTACAGACTCTTGGGTCATGCAATCACCCATAATCCATCTCGTGTGAGACTGCACTATGCACTCTGTGCGTGATGTAGCCTTTTGGTTTACCAAAAGGGTCTATGGTGAAAATGGTTTTGTTGTAGAACTAAGGTAGAAACCAGGTTATCCCACACATCAACAATATGGCTAGGTTGGTTCTTATGACATACTTACTAATCTGTAAATTTTCATGGATATTCCATTGGAACAGTTCATCACAACATATCTAATAAAATTATGAAATATTTACTATTAAGGTCATTTTTCCTTTAGATCTCCATAATATTTAGTTACTAATTTTCTTCTTATGCATGAAATAGATAAAATGTGGAAAATAGATAATAGTGAAATACAATAACACCATCCACAAATAAACATAGGATATGACCTGGGAAACCCAATATGGGAGAAAACCCAGCTAGAAGGTGAGGTTTCTCTGCTCTCTCTTTTCTTTGGTATAGAAAATGATGCAAATACAAAGAAAGAGGCACTCTCTATGGAGTTTCCTTTGACATGTGGTATGTATGGCTGATATAAAATATATCCCCCTATGTTATGCCCATAGAATACCACTCTCAATTTTTTTTCTCCACCATGAAACAAGATACAATGCAAAATAATGGAACCCCTTCTCCTCCTAGTGGCTCGATATTTAACATAGCCTGATATCCATATAGGGGTAGGTTTTTTACTTCCTCAACCCTCAATTGCGATAGGGTTTTGTACCTTATAGAATCTTCTTGAAATTACATACATGGCTAGCTCCATATGCATGATTAATTGGGGATGATGTGTCAACCTCTCGTACCATGGTGGTCAACACAATAGGTCAACTTACATGAGGCATAACTTTTGCACACGAGCTCTAATTAAAGATTTTTTTGCAACGTTGGAAAATTCTCAATGTGTAGAGTAGCGTCATGTGGTCCAAGTTATGTTGGGAAATTTTTAATCCAAAAAAAATGTTGTTTGATTCCTCAAAATGGACCTAGAAGGTTCCAAACCCCAATTTTCGAAACTATGACTTGCCACTAAAATGGCCCTGCAAGATGATTCCTTCAATTTGTTTCCACTCCAAAAGAATCAAGATAGATGACTAAAAATATAATGATCCAATCCAAATCATACCCATTTAGGGAGTATTTTGGTCCCCAAAGTATTTACTGAATGAGGTGAGGAAACGTTTCCTCTACCTTCTCCTTGGAGTACCACTTTGCTTTTCCTAGAAGTTGTCCTTTCAACCTAATTTGCCAAAGGTCATATTGCCCCTATATTGTAGCTTTGGATTGCTTCTACAAAATTGTGTCCTCTGCCAACTCTAATCATCTAATGCTAAGTCCTCTATGGAAAGTAGGACCTACTCCTCCTCCTCATCCAACATGCAAGGCTCATAGAGTTTTAGATTCTCCACATTCATGACTGAGTAAATTCACATGTATGGGGGTAGACTACATCTATAGGTGTTATCTCCAACCTTTTCCAATACCTCAAAAGGACCATACCTCATATCCTTGATCTTCTTACCATGAACCTATAGCCTTTCCTTATTCATTTGTAACCATACTCCGTCTCCCACTCTAAATGTTATATTTGTTCTATGTTGGTCATGTCTAGCCTTGTACTTTTCCTATGACTTCTTCAATGTCTCTTATACTTGAAAATGAATCTTTCCGATCTTCTAAAAAAAAATTCTACTTTTAATGCATCTCTCGTGAGGTTGTCCCTCACTCCTCCTTATTGTCCATATACAACATATAAGGGTGAAGGTGGAAAATACCCAAAGAAAGTATCAAAAGGTAACTTACCAGTAGAAATGTGGAATTCTCTGTTATAAGAGTGTTGTACATACATCAAATTTTCATCCCAAGTATTCAGATGCTTCTGATTGTAACCCCTAAAAATATGCACCAAAGTCTTGTTGACTAATTCTTTTTTCCCATTTTTCTATGGATGTAATGTTGTAGACCTCTTCAACTTATTGTCCATATTCTCCCACAACGTAGTAAAAAATGTACAGAGAAATCCGGTATCCCTATCTAAGATGATTTTCCTTGGTATCCCAAAGTGCACCCAGACCTGTTCAAAGAACAAGTTTGTTTCTTATTGTCCCTTGATGGTATTTTTACAAGGCACGAGAATGCACATTTTGTTGAACTTTTCAACTACCACAAATAGATAGTCATGCCCCTTTCGTTTGGTTGGTAAACCTCCCAAAAACTCCATGGAAATGCTTTCCCAATGTCAAGTGGTTACAAGTAAGGGATGGTATATACCTTGGTTCCTATTATTATGATTGTTGGTACAACAAAGTATAAATCCTCTAATATATTGTGCTACATATTTTTGCATTCTGGGCCATTACACATACCTTTGTAAATTGGAAACTATCTTCCCAACACCAACATTTCCTGCAACCTTGGAGGCTTGAACCTCTCTGATAATCTACATTCTTTCACCTTTAGGGACACACAGTTTGTAAATCTTGTAGAGTATACAATTATGTAAATGATATTCATCCTTGTCGTCATCTTCTTCTATATGAATTTGGCCCTGTAGATGATGAAACACCTCCTTGAAGTCCTCATCTTTTGTGTATGCCTCTTTGTATGAATCATGGGTAAAAGAATCCATGTGCATTAGAGTTACCAAAGATGTAATATTGGATGTGGGTGGCCATGAAAGCATGTATGCCAACTTATTTGTGCTACCCTTCTTATAGTTGATGACTAGATGAAATTATTTTAAAAACCCCATCCACTTGTAATGTTTGGTTTGTTGTAGCTTACTCTGGTCCTTCAAATATTGTAGTAGTTGGTGATCTGTGTGGATTATCGTCTCCTTCCTCATCAGATAGTGCTTCCACTTTTTGAAAGCTTGTACCAAGGCATAGAGCTCCTTGTCGTAGGTAGGGTAGTTGAGAATCTCCCCATGAAACAATTTAGAATGATAGTAGATGGGCCTTCCTCCCTACCTCAATATGTCTCCCATGGCATACCCACTTGCATATGTTTCCACTTTGAAGGG